>CM062288.1:304079076-304362613 GCA_031216915.1 Pictodentalium vernedei
TAACGAATAGACTAGATATCATCTAATAGTTAGGCGGATCGGGGCGAAATTTGGCATGCATATTCAGTTAGACCCAGGGAAGATTTTTGACTCGGCAAACTGAGGGTATGGCATCCGGCTTCGCACATGCGCAATAAAGATCTTGGAAACTGCTGGGCCGATCAGGACAAAAGTTGGGATTTATAGTAAATGGCCACCGTGTAGTGATTTGCCACCGTAGTCTTGGGAGTTGGGGTGCCGCTTCGCACACGCACAGTGATGATCTCGGAAGTTACAGGTCCCGCCAGAATGAAACTTTGAATGTGTGTTTGTGTTCCACACGGGTATTTATTTTGCAATGTTTTGGGGAGGTGGGGGTGGGTCTTTGCACAGTTATGAGCCCGGGCATTCCGAGCTAAGCAGCTAGTAATATAAATTTTCGATAATTTCTGAACTGTGAACAGAATATCTTCTCAAAATCGGGTGTCAGATCGAAATCACCTTGAAATCTTCTCTTGCCGCCCCAAACCATGGTCGGGCCGGTGTGCCCGGCTTCTCGCAACATTCTGTTTTCAGGCTAGTGTATAAATTTGCAGTTTTGACCCCTCATCTAGCAGTTATATAGCCCATAACAATAGACTGACAAGGTGACCTAAAGATTTGTGCCCCCAACTCCCCCCCCCCCCCCCCCCCCCCCCCCACACACACACACACACTGATTAATTTTTATTAATTTATTGAGTTATAATGAAACTCGGGGTCCAGGTTCGCACCGTGTCGGTGTCAATTTTAGTGTCGGCCTAGGTAGTTTGTATATACAGAGAGAATCATCGAGCACCGAGAGGCAACTGTAAACAGTTGTCTCCTAGATACTTTAGCGGTACTCCAACTTTGGTCAAACACGGTTAAACCGGTTGAGGTGCGCACCACCAGCATGCTTTACGCAATGTCATTTTGCTCCAAAAAATGGGGAATCAGCCCCGAAAAGGCCCCGACCTCAATATGTGGGGGACTTTTTTAGGCCCGACCATTTTTCTCAAGGCGAGCCCCGCACTAGTCGCTCCAGAACTATTTTGCCCTAAGTGCATTCTAATACAGAATGCAATTAGGACAAAATGATGTTTAGGCGAGGTTGTGTATGTGGTATTGTCTTGGCATTCGTTAATGTTCGATACTTTTTGCCGGACGTTCAGTATATTATTCTTTTTTCCCAAATGGTTAATCAATCCCCCCACCCTCCCCACCCACCGAACAGGCAGTCTCTGCATTCTGGTGAAAACTCGCGGGCTATGTTTTGATAGCTGAACATAAAATTAATGTTTTCTCTTTGGTTTGCAGTCGCTTAGCCACGAGAGGGGGGGGGGGGCTACACTACAAAGGGCATGTGCCCCCCCCCCCCCCCCCCCCCCCCAATTTTCCACATGCTCCCAAAAAGTTCTAATTTCTAAGTCATTTTTCACAATGTCCACCCAGTAAATACAGATACCTTTTTAGAGAAATTGTTTTTTCAAAACTTTTCCCGGGTCGCACCCCATATACACCCACAGATAGAAGGGGCAGTCCTCCCTACTAACCTTATACATGTAGGTTTGGATATCCCAGTAGGCGGAAGCTCCACTCTGTGAGCCTTCTACGTCCCGAGTCAGGTATCCCCTCAACTCGTGAGCCAAGGGATACCTGGATCGGGGCGGAGAAGGCTCACAGGTTAGCCAACATAGTTCTGACCCTTCCATAATCTTGCTCTGCCCCCCCTTCCCCCCCGCCCTCTCCCCAATTTCGCTCGTGCCTCCGATTCCTGGTTCCACTTTCTTTGGCTCCCCAAACAACCCGTGGTTCTTTAGCTTTCTTTTCACAGCGCCCCCCCCCCCCCTCCCCCAAAGCTTACACTCCTAGTACACCATGGTATGTCCCAAAATACCATAGTATTACCATGGTATACCATGGTAATACCACGGTATTTTGGGACATACCATGGTGTACCATGGTTGTACCATGGTACATTTTCATGAGGGATCCACCGACCCGCTGCCACATAACACTAAGTTGGCACTTACGGACAATTAATGTTCAATAAATATATTCACTTACCACAATGAAACATGAAGATTTTCTTCTAAAATCGTGAGTGTCTTTGTAAGGGCCTGCATTTTTTCAACTTTCAATTTTTACAATGACAAAGCGAAAACTGCCCAAAAAATCGCATCTCGCATTTAGGTTATCGCAGGTAATACTGTTTTTGAATAAGTTACAAATTCAAATTGAACGCGGGGAGCATGCGCAGTTTAAATTTATGACGTGTTTCAAATTTTAAAAAAAGTTGTCTCACATGCGCAGTTGAAAAATAGCATTTCAAACGCGAAAAACGGTGCTTTGCAAAATCCGGTACGAGGTCTTACGTGTTAAAACTTGCGGGAAGCTCCGTTGAGGTTCTTTCTGAGTCTTGTCAATTTTCGACCAAACATGAAATCAAAACTAATTATTTTGAGACCCAAATATGTTATCCACAGCCATGTATGTTTTAACTTTTTTTAACAGTGCAAGATACACAAAAATGCGAATTTTGAACGTCCTGAGCCGATATCCCCGCTAGAGAGAAAATTCAGTGCGGAGATTCCCGTGGAATGGAAGTTCGTCTAGCTGAATTTTGTGTGTGTTTTGTCGAGTTGGAGTGAAAATAAAAGCATTCTCTGCAAGAAAATGCTAAGGGGTGCACTGCAGACTTGAAGTGTATTCATTTATGCATCGATAAACGTGCTATGCGAGCTGTCAACGCGTTTCGTTGATTTGAAACGAGTGGTTTCTAATTTCGTGGTATAAAATTTCGAGCGTTGGAAGTTTCCAGCCTTGTGTACATTTATAATACAGGAGGGGTATTTTGATGTTGGGTGATTTTAGACCTTCTAGGTGCTATTTATCGCTCTAGATCAGGTCCTCAGATGCCTGTGGATATATGAAGAAATTAGTTCAGCGATCCGAACGTAGTGGCTACCCCTCTATGCTCAGATTCTTACCATTCAATCCTATAGAAAAAGTTCCCATCAAGTTTTTGTGGGAACTCAGAACTCAAAATTAGGAATATATATCAAGCTTTCGCTCTTATTACCTGCTGCAATCGATAGTACATGTATTTCCTTACATTTGTGCAGAGTTTATTGATCCAAACTATGTTTTATCCTTTAATTATCATTATTTTAATACTCTCGAAGCAGCAACGAATCTTTCGAAATCGTCCATGTTTTTTGGAGTCAACTTGTCATTTGGTCGATCGTCGTTGGTCCGTTGCACATGTAAACTTGTGGAGCGAACTACTTCCACAGTTTTAGTCGCATTTTCGTGAAACTTCACACAAATGATCAACATGATGAGGAGCAGTGCCTGGCTTAATTTTTAACTGATCGGATTCAAGATGGCAGACTGGTATCCATATTGGATTTTTTTTATGTAAACTTGTGGAGCGAACTACTTCCACAGTTTTATCCACATTTTCATGAAACTTCACAAAAATGATCAATATGATGAGGGGAAGTGTGTGACATAATTATTTTCCCGCTCGATTTCAAGATGGCCAACTGGTGGCCATATTAGATTTTTTTTTATGTAAACTTGTGGCGCGAACTACTTCCACAGTTTAATAATAATAATAATATACACATTTATATAGCGCCAAAATTATAGTTCAGAAGATATAGAACCATATTCTAAGGTGCTGTACATGTTACTGAGCTCATGCAAATATACATACGGAATATATACAGTATCTTACAGTCCAGAACATCACTTATAGGCTTTTTGAAACAGGTATGTTTTGAGATCTTTCTTGAAAAGGTTGACATTTGACAGTCTTTTTACATGTTCTGGTAAATTATTCCACAAGTGAGGGCCAGCAAATGAGAATGACCTATCTCCAAATGTCTTACACCTATGTTTTGGAACATGTAGGAGCATTTTAACATCGGACCTCAGGTTGTATTGACACACATTCTTGGTATTAAGGAGTTCTTCTAAGTAGGCTGGTGACATGTTGTTTTGTGTCTTAAAAACTAATAATAAAGTTTTGAAAATTATTCTGTACTTAACTGGACTTTCATGAAACTTTACAGAAATGATCAACATGATGAGGGGAAGTGTGTGACATAATTTTTTTCCCACTTGGTTTCAAGATGGCCGACTGGTGGCCATATTGGATATCTTTTTTACTTAGAAAAATTGAATGCCCCTTTTCAGTCCCCCACGGTCATGGTATAGTGGGCAACAGACCATCTCAAACTTAAAGATATTTTTCTTCAAATTCTGTGAATCAGCCATGACTAGATTTGATGAAAAATTAATTTAAATATAACACAAGAAATCATTGGTGATAAAGTCCATTCAATTTACAAGGGGGAAAATATGATTAAATGTGCCAAAATTATACTTATTTCAATAACAAGAGAAACCCTGTTCTGGGCAGGAATATCTGCCAACAGCATACAAGGAGTTAAGGTGTCACAAGCAGGCCTGGCATTCTGAAAAATGCAGGAGGGCAAAAAATCGCTCTCCTCAATCAGCTTAGGAGAGCAATTAGCTTTACACAGCATTTTAAGTATCCAGTTGAACGAACTCATTGAAACTGAAACCAACAGACTACATCAGTGATTTTATTAACTTTACTAAGGTAAAGCGAAATCTCTTAGACATCTAGATGTCTCACTCAACAACCGAACACACACTTGACAAGACCTGTGTGTATACCCAGACCTGTTGTCCAAGAAAGTCATACCCCTACCACTACCACCTTCAACCCCCCAAGAGGGGTTGAAGGTGGTAGTGGTAGGGGTATGACTTTCTTGGACAACAGGTCTGCTTGAATCTACAGTCACATCCTGGTGCAAGTGCTTCAAGTGACAGGATAGTAGTAATGGTAGTATATTATAGTGTCAATATTCCTTGAATAATTACCCCTCAAACTGTGATGTCAGTTGTTGAACTTGAAACTGACAGAAAAAAAATATTGCCGTGACCCATTTTGCTTCAAATGATTGCAACTGTGTTTGGGTATAGTTGCAGCCATTACCTTTTACCACTAAACCACTTTCAAAATGAAATTACGTGATGTTATGTGACTTCGAAGTTAAGTTGCATTTTTGCTTTACAACAAAAACTTAATGTGAGCATAATACATGTAATCTCAATCATCCCAGACCAAAATATTTAGGAGGGCAATTTTTCGCTCTCCTTAATTCTTTCAGGAGGGCAGTAAGGAGAGCTAAAAATCGCTCTCCTCAAATTGCCAAGCCTGCACAAGCAGTGTTTTGAAGGGAAAAATGCTAAAAACTGAATGGTGTTTTTTGTGAATAGTGCCAATTGTATATTGTCATTTTGTTACTTATAGGATTAACTGGGTTTTTCCATATTTTAATGTTTTTAAGTTAAGCCTAAAAAAATTAAAAATCGGTTTCACAGGCCCTCCCGCAAGGTCCTTTTGACTGCCGCATACTCTCTTTTTATAACTAATGTAAACTTGAAAAAAAGTAAAAATTAAATAGTTTTTGTCTGATATTTTACCCAAGTTAAAAAAATTGATAAATTTGTACCTTGAGTGCAAGAAGGCCTTGCAATGCTTTGGAAAGCCTTCTTGCTCTCAAGGGATGAAATACACCACCACCCATGCTATTCCTTAGATTATGATGCCTAAAACATAAACCAAGAACATGAACTTTTGATGGCAAAAAAATAATTACAGAAATAAAAAATAAAATAAAAAACTATTCACCCACATGCAATTTTACAAATAATTTCCTGAGAAACAGAATATCTTCCTTGTGTGACCTTATATTTTGCTTCTTTCTTTAAGGATGTTGACACAATGAAGGAGAGTCTAGCCAAACTAAGTCGGCTATCAGAAGATGACAAAACAGAAAATGCGATGCTGCGATCCAGAATTGATGAACAGTGTCAGTTAATTATGATTCTTAAAAAAAAGACAGATGAATCGACAGTTAGAATGCAGACATTAGACAGAATAAATAAAGAATTGATTGACTTTAGGGATAGTGCTCAAGGAACACTTAATTTAGAAATTCAGAAGTGTAATCTGCTGGAGAAAAGATTCAATGAATTAGCAGAAAATCACGAGGAGATGATAAAGATCAAAGATGAATATAAACGTGTTAACCAAGAACTGCGACATGAGAACATGGTTTTAAAAGATGACAATAGACGTTTGTTTTCAAAAACAGTTGAGGAGAAAAATTTACAAATAGCCGAATTAGATAAGAAGTATTTTGGTATGAAGGAACAGTATTCTGATTTGGAAAAACAATTTAGGTGAATTTTAAACTCAACAGTTATCTTTCTCAGTGCTACACTCAGGCCTGAAACTAGAATCTTGATAGGCTCCTGCAAAAATTTGAATTTTGATTCGAAATTCATTTCGAAAGTTAATATTCGATTTGATTTGATTCGAAATTGGAAATTCAAATGTTTTCAAATACATTTCAGCCATAACCGTGAATGTTTACAGATTGTAATCGATCACATTATTTTATATTGAGTATTGTTCTAAGAAACATAACTAACTTGTAGCGATAACAGTGTTTGTTAGTACTCAAACGATTAGTCGACTAGTCGATATTGATTCTGGGCAAACCAGTAGTCGACTCTCAATTGTGCAGTTGACTAGTCGGAGGAGTTCAAGCTTTTAGGTAAATAGTATCCATTCTGTGCCACTGTCAGACAGTTTGAACAGCAATATTGGGCAATCAATATATACATCTATTGCCATCTAATAGTAGTGACAGTAGTTTGTTTTAACTGGTACTAGTAGAGTGCTGAATTATTTTGGACTATCAGGATATGTTATTAATTTGCCATGTTGCATTTTATGGGAGAGTGCCTATATGCACTCTCCCATTAATCGCAACAAGGCAAATTAAATAAGACTATATAATTTCACTCTTAGCTTAATTAGAAGCACATTAACAGAATAATGTTCCAGTAAGTTGCTGTATATGAATGCCCAAGTGAAGCCAAATTTGGACCTTCAGCACTCTACCAGAACACCAACATTGTTATAAGGAGACAAATTATCACCAATGACTAGTCGAAGTCGACTTGACTTTTGGGTATTGACTAGTCGACTTTGGAATTCACTAGTCGTTTGAGCACCAGTGTTTGTACCATGTAGCTACAACTGTACAACAGTTGTAGCTACAGACACTATTACTGCTACAACTGTTCATTTCATCTCATTGTGCAATATGACCAGTGCGGATTTATAAAAAGTTTTGAACTTTGAAAAGTTATTCAGCTGTTCAACTTCAATAAATGATTTGTTCCACAACATGATCACACATTATTTTATATTGAGTATTGTTCTGTTCGATCACAGTTACTGGATACATCGTCAAAAGCATTCCTTTCTAAAAGAATACCCTTGATTATTGTATAAACAGAAGTAGAGCAGGCTTTAAATTACAAGCAGATCAATTCCATTCGTCATTGAATTATTGTTGCGTTTTAGTGATTCCGCATTTTAAAACCAATGACTTCATGACTGAATGGAGTCGATCCGATTTGGAACAAGTTTTTTTTTCAAGAAAACATGTGATAAAAGAGAGGTATCAGCCCTATCAGCCTGCTTCGTTTACAAATGTTTATTGCTGCAGGTTCGAAGCTACAAAGTCAACAATTTGAATAGTTTCAATCAGTAGCTAGTATATTGGTTTATATCTCAATTTATAGTGTGGGAAGTGGTGATGCAAAAAATGCACTCTCCATAACTGTGTGTCTTTTAATAATCAGGGTTATTTTTTTTAGAAAAAAAAACTTTTCTTTTGATGACGCGTATCCATTAACTTCGATTTGATTCAAAGTTTGGTTCAAAATTTGATTTGTTTTCACCAATTCGATTTGATATTCGATTCGATCAAAATTGGTAATTCGCAGGTCCCTAGATCTTGACATTGTTCGACATGGTCTGGTGAGATTTAAAATTTTCCGACAGTGTTCCTGGGTTGTTGACTGTCAAACTTGAAACCTAAATCAGAGTACTTCTTTAACACCTTACCCAACACAGAAAATATCAAAATTTATTATTTTAATTACTATTTTTAAAAATTTTTCAAAACAATCATCAAAACCATTTCTTGTGACCCCTCATTGGAACGAGCTCGATGAGCTCATTCCAGTGATGGGTTACATGATATGGTTTTGTTGAAATAGTTTGAAAAATTAATTTTTTTCAACTACTCAATTTGCAAATTATGCGGGCGGATGCGGGGGATTCATTAAGTAAAGGGTTAAAATAATAATAAATGAAATGGTCGTTTATTATTATTATTCTTTTTAAGAATGACTTTCGTGTAGGCCCAAGAAAGTTAAAAATTTGTTTCTCAGGCCCTCTCACTTGGTCATTTTGGCTGCTACATGCTCACTTTTTAGAACCAATGCAAGCTTAAAAAAATTAAAAATGAAATGGTTTATGTGTGGTATTTTATCCAAGTTAATTAAATTGATAAATTTGTCCCTTGAGGGCAACAAGGCTTTGCACTGAAGGGACGAAATACACCACAACCCATGCTATTTTATGGATTTTGAGTCATAAAACATAAAACAAACCAAGAACATGAACTTTTAATGGCAAAAGAATAATTAAAAATATGAAATAAAAAAAAAACCCACCCACATGCAATTTGACAAAAAATGTCCTGAGAAACAGAAGATCTACTTTGTGGTGCCTTAAAGAAAGTGAAGGATATATGAAACATAACCATGGGTATTTTTGCATAATGGAATTGGTAGTTTCATCAAATGGTAAACCCTTTTTTCAAATTGGCAGCTTTCAGAGAAAATGTTGACATTGAGACAAACAACAATTTTCCCAACAAACAACAAAAATTTCCAACATACAGAGTCTAGGGGTCATATCATATCATATCCTCTGCAAGCAGCCAAGACTTGCCGAGAAACAACGGAAAAGGTTCTTGGGATGTAACTTGCAAATGTATCTAAAAACTGCCTATTGAGGTGCCTGTTTTGTTGTAGTAAAGTTAAAATTAAACCTTTAAGAGATAAAGAAGAATTAAATTTTTATTTCAGTGAGGACTGAGATTGGGAGATTTTTCATCTGAATTGGGAAAAATCATGTCAAAAGGACACAGGGAAAGGGTTCCATTATCGGCCCCTGTAGACACCCCAAAAAATCCCTGTCAAGTGTTGTATTGATGTATAATAAACAAATTACTACAATGGTCACTTGATCTGGGTTGTCAAATTTCATATTTATTATGAAACCAAATCAACTTGATCAAACATGATGCCCATGGCATCATGTTTGCATTGGTTGATCTGGTGTCATACAACTCAGGGGAATGGGGGTGTGGTGGCGTCGCAGTAATCGGTTCGCCTCAGATCACCAAAGTTAAGCAATGTCGAGTGCGGTTAGTAGTTGGATGGGTGACCATTTCAGCGACTGATTCACACTCCCGCGTTGTGTCCTTGGGCAAGGCACTTAACCCTGATTGCCTACATGGGGGCATGATGAAGCTGTGTACTAAGGCATACTGCACGTCGAAGGTGCACATGTGTTCAACCAATCTAACCCTGCCTGTGCCGCAGTGCAGAATTCAGAGTTACGATGTTGGAGAGCTGACAGCTGCTCATCATTGCTCAGTGGTTCTCTCTGGGTACTCCGGCTTCCTCCACCCATAAAACTGTCACCGACATGATATGACCCTGACTGGTAATGTGTTGTTAAACCCATATAAAAAAACAAAAAAACTCAGGGGAATCTGACAACCCAGATGACCTGACTGATTTTATAATCTGTACACAGTATATGGCATGACATGAAAGAAGGTTATCAGCTGTTTTCAAAGTATTGTATATTTATTGGTTTTGCTGAGTACTGCCTGATGGACTTGAAAATCAATATTGCAGGTTTAAAGTATGTATGGAGTGGTGGCAGGATTGGGAATGAGATTGGAGTGAATTTTTTTTATTTATTGTACTGAAGTATGAACTTGAAGTTTCTTTCATGGAATATTTAACCCTTTACCTAACATAACGGTCAAAACCGGCCAGCACTATTGACAAAAATTGCCAATCAACTTTCATTTTTTGCCTCAAAATCATAGCTTATGACCCCTCATTGGAACAAGCTCATTGAGGGTCATAAGCTATGTTTTTGATGCAAAAAATGCTAAAAATTAGTTTTTCAATAATCTTGTTTGCAAGTGTCGTCTACTTTTCATGTTAGGTAAAGGGTTAATATACAGTGATTAACTGATAAGGATTTGTGACCGTCATCTCCTTGCCGTTTAGTTGAGCACACAATCTGCCGATGTGAGTGCCGATGTCAGATAGTAACAATCAAAAGGAGTAGTATGTTTAAGAATGCATAGAACAGGGTTAATTTTACAGTGCAGTCAGGTTGATTGGTTTGTTGACCTCAATGTCAGTGTGTGTATTAAAATAAAAATATGACACCAGTGGAAACAAGTTAACAGCGCAGTGTCTTTGATCAAAGATCAAAGACGCTGCACTGTTAACTTGTTTCTGCTGATGTTGCATTATATTGAGTCATCATACAACATGTGGGATGTGTGTCATGAGTCACAATCAAGGGGAAGATCAGACCAATCAATGAGATTAGGCCAATCTTGAATCTTGCTAATCATTGTGGCAACTTATTAAGTTTGTTACTGCTTGTATAAGATTGTTAATCAAACATAAATACAAACAATTTTGATCCAGTGGTGTTCCATGTAACCATCGGATATACACCAATGTTCAAACACCTCTACCGATCGTCAACTGGTGACTTAAAATCGGTCAATGTCAGATGCGATTGCCAAACATCGGTTAATCACTATTAATAGAGACCATGTCAGTATGATATATCTTACCTCCTACAAGTATCTGGGAATTTCATTGGTTCAAAGACGTCACATGGAGACTGCATATAAAACCATATACTGCCTGTCAACCTGTCAATATCAATATACGCCAACAGCTATGGGTAATCTCTCCTTTGTTCTTTATTATTAAAAATGGTGGCAGCCAATAAACGCTTCAAGGTGAAAGATTGAGTGTTGGGAGCCCATATTTGGTCTGAAGTGCAGGTTAGGCAACTTAAAAGGCTTCATATTCTGTGGATGTGGTTCATGTTACCTTCAAAATGAAACTATTTGGTATGTATGAATTTGCCTTGTTACAATTTACAGGCACTCTCCCATAAATTGTAACAAGGCAAAGACACGTGAACACATTGTGGGAATTCTCTCATTTCATTTTGATCGCTGTTGTTATTAGTTCTGTGCATCGATGCGAAGCTCTCGTCCAATATGAAATTAACTGACACCATATATACCATATTTGGCCACCAACAAACTGTGTAACTAATAATATTATGTCGAGCATGATTTATTTGTTTTTGTCTTCCAGGCAGGTTCAACAGTCTTTCAAGAACAGAGAAGAAACTTATAGAAATGAGATAAAAGTACTTCAAGAATCGTCGAAAGCTGATTTAAAAACTCTGCAGACCAAGCTGAATGATACAGAAGAGAGACTTAAAGGTGCGTTCTTGTACAGGACTAGATTCAACCCTTCTACTAACAAATTTCATTTTGATGTGACATTAGGATAGAAATTAAGCCCTTTGATGTTGAAAAATGGAAGGCGCATTGTATACTGCTCACACCCATTTGCAGTGAGGAGTGCTGTTGCTAAATCCCAACATCAGAAAAATATTTTAAAGAAAACAATCAACGAACATGATTTTTCTGCATCTTAGAAACCTCCAGGGCTTTTGCTGTGGACAGAAAGTGACAGGAAGTGAAGAGGACATTGATACTGACCATTTGCAAGAGAGAAACTCATAGACATTGATGCAGCTGATTGCTTTCTTCAAAACTAAATTACAAAACAATTCAGTTTCAGGCCTATTCATTTCCGAAAGTTTGTCTGCACACCATTTAAATACTGGTGCTCAGTAAATAGGGATTCCAAAAAATATTCTCACTTTTTAGCTGCGACTAGCAGCTCTATAAGTGGCAATGTCGGTCTGTCTGTCGGTCTGTCGGACGGTTGGTCTGTCTGTGACCAACGAGTTTGTGACCAACGAGTTTCAATACTCAATAACTTTTGAAATACTTGATGGAATGACTTTATTTTTGGCATGTAAGTGTATCTTATTGGTGTCTAGCCACTGTTGAATGCATGTGTTGTTCCAAATATTTTTCTTGGAGTTATGGCCCTTGATGAACTTTGAATTTTGTGAGATTGCACCACACGTCGCAGCTATGGCGTTGATGTCGCGATTTTTAGTCGAGTTGTGACGAAGTCAAACTCGACTTATAGTTTGGTGAATGGCGGGCGGGCGGGCGGGTGGGCGGGCGGGCGGGTGGGCGGGCGGGCGGGTGGGCTCGGGCGGGTGGGCGGGCGGGCGGGCGGGCAGGCGTAAACAATTGGTTTCCGGATGATAACTTGATAGTGGTTCAACTCACATTCATTAAACTTCATACGTAGGTTGGTCTTGGTGGGAGGAAGAACCCTATTGATTTTGGACATGCTACGTTGAAGGTCAAGGTCACAGTGACCTTGAACATAGTAAATCTTAAACAATTGGTTTCCGGATGATAACTTGATAATGGTTCAACTCACATTCATAAAACTTCATAGGTAGATTGGCCTTGGTGAGGGGAAGAACCCTATTGATTTTGGACTCGCTACGTCAAAGGTCAAGGTCACAGTGACCTTTAACATAGTATATCGCAACAATTGGTTTCCGGATGATAACTTGATAGTGGTTCAACCTAGAGTCATGAAACTTCATAGGTGTGTTGGCCTTGGTGCGAGGAAGAACCCTATTGATCTTAGACTCACCAGGTCAAAGGTCAAGGTCACAGTGACCTTGAACATAGTATATCGCAACAATTGGTTTCCGGATGATAACTTGATAGTGGTTCAACCTAGAGTCATGAAACTTCATAGGTATGTTGGCCTTGGTGCGAGGAAGAACCCTATTGATCTTGGACTCACCAGGTCAAAGGTCAAGGTCACAGTGACCTTGAACATAGTATATCGCAACAATTGGTTTCCGGATGATAACTTGATAGTGGTTCAACCTAGAGCCATGAAACTTTACAGGCGTGTTGGCCTTGGTGCGAGGAAGAACCCTATTGATGTTGGACTCACCAGGTCAAGGTCACAGTGACCTTGAACATAGTATATCGCAACAATTGGTTTCCGGATGAGAACTTGATAGTGGTTCAACCTAGAGTCATGAAACTTCATAGGTGTGTTGGCCTTGGTGCGAGGAAGAACCCTATTGACCTTGGACTTGCCAGGTCAAAGGTCAAGGTCACAACTCGACATTGGATCTGTGATCCTGAGCGGGATTTTTTTCAAATAAGCTTGTCCCAGAGGTATTCAAATTTATTTGACTTTGATACAATAAATGAACTGTAACATCCACAGATAGTCCTTCCCACAAATATTTCTCCCTGGGAGTCATAATCTGCTCCCAGGAAATCAATCATGGGAGTGATCTGCTCTCATAAAGTGATTGCACCGATGTCCGAAGGTCATAGCCGACTGCTGAAGGCTGGAGCTTGCTAGAGTATGAGAGGGGTGTCCCTGCTCATTGGTGGGGGTTTGGGGGCCTTTTTTCTGATTGTGGTTTTTCTGTTGGAATTGTGTGTTTCATATCCAAACAAATTTTTAAATGTTCAAGTCAAAAATGTTATATTGAGGACGGCAGGAAGACAGTCCTTGTGACTATGCTGTCTCCCCGTAGTATATATAATAGAGTTAATTTTGTTTAACCCTTTACCCAATGCAGACGATATCAAAATTTATTATTTTAAATATCTTTTTTTTAAATTTTTCAAAAAATTTCAACAAAACCATATCATGTGACCCCTCTTTGGAACGAGCTCAATGAGGGGTCACATGATATGGTTTTGTTGAAATTTTTTGAAAAATAATATTTTTTCAACTGCTGAATTTGCATATTACATGGGCAGATACGGGTGTTTCGTTGGGAAAAGGGTTAATACATGTATACTATTAAATCATTATTCTGCAAAATAAAGTATTCATTCATTCAAAATGTTGAAAGAAGAACTATTTTTGAATGTATAACCTTTAAACAAAGCAACTATATGAACCGCAGAACAATTGATTTTGATCCAAATATGAGGTCAATGTCATTGAACATTTGGAGCAACCAATGAATTCGCGTTTTACATATGACTATGGCAATAGCGTGGGTGCGCTCAATCATCATTTGGAAAAGATAAACTCCGGTTGAAGAAGGTTTCACTGGCTCGCTGGTTTTCAGCCAAAATGAGTCAAGCGCAATAGTTTGCACTTGGGAAATGAAAAAATATGGGCATACCCAGGCGTGAGAGCAAGAACGCCTGCTTCATGGGAAGGACTGCACAGAGTATTTGCCTTTGAAGAGTGTGCATTTCATTTCCTGACGCACCTCACAGCATTATAACTTTACTTTATTGCTGATCCACTACAACAAAACAAAAAAGCACCATCTTTTGAGTCTGTCCATCCGTCCAAACATCAACAAGCCATTCCATATATCTGGTTTCACTGTCCTTGAGATAGACTGTGTGTCTGTGCAAGCCAGAAAATAAGCAGACTGTCCTCTTCAAAATGAGGTCCCCAGAGGGTGAATTCAGTGATTAGTGATTCTACCCTGCATAGTAGGGTAGCATCACTAAATTTTAGAGATGGGCAATATACCGAAAAACCGAACCGATACCGATATCATGGGGACACCGAAAAACTGAACCGACCCAATCTTTGAATACCGAAACCAACGGTATTTTCAGTTTTCCCTGTGCATTCGCTATTGATGAGGATTGATAGCAGTTGAAGTGTTCATTTTCATCAAAGAAGTGACTGATTTTATTTTTCAGTTCTGTTAAGCCTTAAGGACCAGGGCAGTTGTACTAAATTATCAATAGTCTACGACCTGTACATGTCCAGTTGCTTAGCAGTGATTTCTAGCCAAGTCTTGGCTGCCTTAACAGAAATCACTGACCAGATAATTTTACTACTGTCATCAGGCCCACGTAAAGATGACATCTTCAGGACACACATTCTATGATTACAGACGCCTTAAGAAGAGCTTGAAAAGTTAAGGCGTATTTAGAACAAGTCACCAAATTACTGTAGATATGATCTGTGCTGACAAAAGAATGACAATGTTGAGCCCATCAACAATGACATGTGTAGCACTGTGATAGAATGATACAAGAACAACTTATTCTGTATTTTTCTGACATGGATTCCCCTTTGGTACTATCAGTGAATCTGAAGTCACATACCGAATACCGAACCGATACCGTGGTATGCCCACACAAAAATACCGAAACCGATACCGAACTCAAAATTCCAATACCGCCCATCTCTACTAAATTTACCCTCTGTGAACCTCATTCTGAATCAGGGTCTCAAGAATAAACAGAAAGAGGTACCCAGAGAATAAATTGTCCCACTGTATGGGATAGCATCTTCAAATTCACCCTCTGGGCACCTCATTCTGCTAATGTCAGACTGCTTATTTTCAGGCCTGTGTCTGTGTGTCTGTTATCCCTAGACCTATTCACCTATCCATCAATCCACTTCATATATCTGTCTTTCTGCATGTCCATCGATTTGTCTGTCTAGCTGTATAGCCATCGATCTATCCTTTGTCTGTAGTGTTCAACCGATTACCGAAAATGGCTGCTGACTGATTATGAGTTATTTGAACTCACAATCATCCAATTCTGATGCCGATTCCAATTGTAATACCATGCACTACAAGAAAAGTCGAGGCTTGAAAGAACAATGTTAAACTGAACATTTTTCACAGTGTTAAACTTCGTTGACTGGGGTCACAGTAAAATTACCAGTTGTGCACACTTGGGTGGTAAACGTGGCTCTCAGAGCCACGTTTACCACCCAAGAGCGTGCGACTGGTAATTTTACTGCAACCTAATTCAATGGAGTGCAACCTTCACTTCTCAAGTATGAACTGGCGATTTCCACAAGTACACTCAATTGTAAGCTTTACATGTCATTTATCTTGTATATCCCATAAAAGGTCGTCTGGAGAGATTAAGAATACACATTATTGTATAGTATCATTGACATCATTTTACATTGAGAATTGAACAATTACAGAAGATGATAAAATGTGGTTAATGAATCATCACAAAATGCTTGGCAACAATCAGTTGAACCGATGTTTCAGAAGCCGTTGCCATTGTCATCCGATTGCCCACAATCGGCCGATTGTGATGGCCGGTTCCGATCATCGGTTGAACACTATTTGTCTGTTATGATGCATTGATAGCTTAACATCTCGGAGAGAGACTGAGAGAGATGAATGAAACCTGGCTGGGATAATAGCTGTTCAGAAGGCCTTGTTTACAAGAGCAACTGCATGTTTGAAAGGTGTGACACTACACTTGTCAGTACATTTAAAATTCATCAGGAGTTGGTTCAATTTTTTTAATTCATATACATTGCATGTTTTTGAGAAACCTGGTCAAACTATGAGTGAAAC
This sequence comes from Pictodentalium vernedei, assembly GCA_031216915.1. Classification (NCBI taxonomy): domain Eukaryota; kingdom Metazoa; phylum Mollusca; class Scaphopoda; order Dentaliida; family Dentaliidae; genus Pictodentalium; species Pictodentalium vernedei. Next base: position 304,095,611 of record CM062288.1, read on the forward strand.
ATTGTAAAACTGTTTGGACCCTGTTTCCAACTTTTGGTAATTTTTTATTACCTTGGAGCAGGTTTCCAATATGCGGTCTTTTGGTAAACTTGAAGCATACATTTCTGGTACATTAGCAATTGTTTCTAGACAAGTCTTAGGCAACAAAGACTTGCCTAGACACACCTTCCGGGTAACAGAACATTAACTGTCATGATGTTACAGAAATGTATGAAAAATCTCCAGACCTCCCAGGGGTTAAACACCACATAATTTCAGCACTCTTACTGTGATTTTGGCTCAGCTTTTACCACAATTTGAGAAAAATTTGAATGTCTGGAAAGGCAAGAAAATGCATTGATTTGTAAAACTGCTTAATGTTTTATCAATTTATTTACACAGCTGTCACATATAAACTACAGAATCAGATGGATAGTAAATTAAGCTCCGATGCTGAAGCAAAGAATAGAATTTCTCAGCTTACAAAAGAGAAAGATGAAATGTTAGATTTAGCAATGCAGAGAGGGAAACTAATACAGGTAATAATGAAGTGGGATAATTGTTGTTTTTACACTCCTATTAACCCTTTTGATGCAAGCCAGAAAATAAGCAGACTGACATCTGCAAAATGAGGTCCCCAGAAGGTGAATTTAGTGATACTACCCCGCACAGCAGGGTAGCATCTCTAAATTTACCCTCTCTGAACCTCCATCTGAATCAGGGTCTCAAAACTAAACAGAAAGAGGTACCCAGAGGATAAATTGGCCCTCTGTATGGGATAGCATCATCAAATTCACCCTCTTAGGACCTCATTCTGCAAATGTCAGACTGCTTATTTTCTGGCCTGTTTAGAATATGATTTGAACAAATCTACCCAATCAATCCACACAAGTACCCTCCCCTCCCCCAAAAGCAAATGATAAGACCTAAAAATTAAAAAATCCGTTTCTCTGGACCTCCTGCATGGTCCTTTTAGGCCCCACATGCTCTCTTTTTTAATGCAAACTTTAAAAAATAAAAATTAAATGGTTTATGTCTGATATTTTACCCACGTTAATAAAATAATTGATAAATTTGTCCCTTGAGTGCGATAAGGCTTTGCAATGCTTTAGCATTGCAAAACCTTCTTGCATTCAAGGAATGAAATACAACCACCACCTCTGATATTTTGGAGATTATGAGGACCAAAACATAAAACAAACCAAGAATATGAACTTTTACAAAATATGGCCCGAGAAACATATCTTCTTTGTGACCCCCCCCCCCCCCCCAAAAAAAAAGAAAGAAACAAAAAAAAAAACAACCACAAAACATAACAAACCATCTTTAAAATTTGTTATTTCTTCCAAAATATAGTTCTTCCAGGGCCTTGGATTCAAGGAATGGCCTTGAATTTGACTAAGGGTCATTCAAGGCCTTGAAATCCTGGAAATGGGCACAAGGCCATGAAACACCTGGAATGTTCACAAAATAAAAATGCCGAAGAAGCTCCTTATCATAAGGCCACACAAAGTAGATCTGTTTCTCAGGCCATTATTTGTAAAGTTGCATGCGGGCGAGTGTTTTTTAGTGTATTTTTTATTTCTGTAATTATTCTGTAATTATTTTTTTGCCATCAGAAGTTCATGTTCTTAGTCTATGTTTTAGGTCTCATAATCTACGTAATAGGTGGTGGTGTATTTCGTCCCTTGAGAGCAAGGGACAAATTTATCAATTTTATTAATTTGGGTGAAATATCAGACATAAACCAATTAATTTTAATTTTTTTTAAGTTTACATTGGTTATAAAAAGAGAGCATGCGGTAGCCAAAAGGACCACGTGGGAAGGCCTGAGAAACAGATTTTTATTTTTTTTTAGGCCTAACTTTTATTTGCTATAGTTTGTGAAGGCATAGTACTAAATTGAAGGAAAATGGGAGGAGGGGGTAATGACCAGAGAGTCCTAGTTTGGACAAGTGAAGGATTGCATTTGGACCAGTGAAGGAAGGGGGGGGGGGGGGTGGGGGTGAGCGATGGAATTGTGGTAACTGGTTCTCTTCAGATCACCAAAGGTAAGCAACGTCGAGCCTGGTTAATCCTCGGATGGGTGACATCTGAACAGTTGACTCGGACTCCCACGTTGTGTCCTTGGGCAAGACACGTAATCCCAATTGTCCACATGGGAGCATGATGATGCCATGTACTGAGGCGTACTGCACATCGATGGTGCACATGTCTTCAACCAATCCAACCCTGCCTGTACTGCAGTGTGGAGTTACGATGTTGTGGAGCTGGCAGCTGCTCATCATTGCATGGTGGTTCACTCCGGGTACTCCGGTTTCCTCCACCCATAAAACTGCCACGGTCATGATTAGCCATTGTGCATAAGTATGTGACCTTAAACACCAATAAAAAATAAATAAAAAGGAAGGCAGGCATTAAAAATTCTTGAATTTGGTTATTGTAGGGCATTGAAAAAGGCTGAAAAGTCTCGAGAAACAATCTTGAATAGCCTTGAATTGCCTGCAGGCCGGAACCCTATTTATACTTTTGGAGAGGAGTGGCACGGTCTACAGATATGTCAAGCTGACCTACAGTTTAGAAAATGGGTTATCTCCATATGTCATGCCTGTCGGTCCATCAATCCCAAAAAGAATGCAGACTTATAATTCCTACCCTATTATGGTTAGGATTACCAAACTTGAGAAGTTGAGATTGTCATATGGATATCCTGTGGGGGTGGGGTGTTAATCTCGTTGATTTTACAAGGAGTGGTGAGCTTGTTCTCCAAGTTATATTAATGCCTATCCATAGCACAACCAATGGCATAGGTTACTTTGTGGCCTCAGTTTTCTTGAATGCTATATGAGGATCTTTAGCCTTCAGATAGTGTGTCTCTCTCTACACAAACTACGGCCATTTTATGTCCCAACCTGATAGGATATTACTCTGTGACAGCATCAACTCCACAATTCTTGCTGCTGGAGAACATTTGGACACCTGCAGCTGGACAAGTTTTCTAATTATGGATCACACTGGAGACCACTGTTATGAGAGAGACAGTGATGCATGGGAATGGCAAGATCACTTTCGCGCGCCATCGCTCACGCAAAATTTGTCCAAAGTGTGCGAATAGTTGCTCGCCTCTATTTTTGGGTGTGTTTTCATCCTTTTGAGTTGCGTCAACAGAAACATTCAATTAAGTTTTGATGTTTGGAAATTTTTAATAATCACTCACAATTTGAAGCGTTTAAAGTACAATTCCACACAATTTCCTTTTCCGTCGTTATGAACATGAAACAGTAGTTTGCTTATACATCCACACATGACATGCTAACAGAAAGAGGGTTGTACATTAACAACTCGCCCAGAGCTTACTCCTGCCACAAGATGAACACACATGTTCAGATAAAAAAAACGGTGGCCATTCTGAGATCTGAGAAACGTTTTAATACTTCCATATTTTTTTTTATCAAAGACATGCGGAATGTTGCTCCGTTCCTTGTTTTCTTTTATACATGTGACACCTGTCACTCCAATTCACCAGTAACATGAATTAATGTGCCCGTTTAGTAATTTACACATCCATTTTCCACGATTTTAATAACTGCCATTTAAAATCCAGAACTAATTTTAGTGAGTTACATATATTTTCACCGTCAAAATTTCCATCCATGTTCCGTTGTATTCATACATTCGTTTTGAAGGACGCTTGTCAGTTGAAATTAAACATTGAGATCAACACTCAATCAAATTCACTCTCCTCACAGTTTTCACTCCCGCAAACTTTATTTGAAGTGAGCAATTTTCCACTCGCCTCCATTTTGCTCCCACCTGTCACTGGAGACAGGTGTACTTTTTCACTCTGCCATCACTCTCTTGGTCAGAGGAGGAATGTGACTATAAGTAGGTTATGCTGACCATCGTTTCAAAAAATTGTCCATCCTGTCTGATGGTGTGACACCCAGAAACTTTATAGCATTTGTTGTCTAAACCCTTTACCTAACACAACTAAAAGATCACACTTGCAACTTGATAAACTGAAAATTTTGATATTTTGGCTTAAAAAATCACTAATGCATCCTCATTGGAACAGGCTTAATGGGCTCCTTCCAATGGGGGTCATAAGTTCTGTCCTGGAGGGAAAAATTTGAAAGATAATAAATTTTAATGATGATTTTTGTGAATAGCACTGTTCGGATTTGGTTGTTATGTGAGATAAAGGTATCACAAATTTTGTGAGGTAACTAATTTAGTTATGTGAGTTACAGTACATGGAGAGTGGATTGTTACTAAATTACTCGTGAGGTGGTGTCTCCACTCAGACAAAAATTCCTTGTCTGGGAAAAAAGCATTAGAACGATAAGCAAAGTTTCAGCCAAGGGATCCCTGGGTTGATCCGAGAGGCCCCTTTGCTAAAACTGTGCTTGTCCTTTTCATGCATTACCACAGGAACCAGCTTTTATTATCTGGGTGGAAACTTCACTCCACAAATGTTTTAGTGGTAATTCACTCTTCACGTACTGTATCTAATAGGTCAGTTATTAATCACAATCAGGGCTTTCAAAAAAATTAGGCTACCAGAGCACAAGCCAACATTTTCCTTGTTCATATTTCATTTTTAGACAAACGCAAATATTATTCTGTCTGTATAAATTTGTTGATTACAAATTATTGGCGAGTGCCTACAGGCACTCTCCAATAGTTTGTATTAAACAAATTTTGATGAACAACTTCAGTCCACCCAAAATAATCTAGTGACTCTAGTCCTCAACCAATAAAGTCATCCAATGAAGTTGGATTGACTTTTTATAGGCGTCAGTCTCAGTTTAGGGTACTTCACCTTAAGTTATCTCCACTCAATTTTGTACACATGTAGTCCATTATGTCTGGTACTCGGCTATTATTTATTTATTATTGTCCCTATATCCCGATATATTCTGTCTTTTGGTTGGTCGGAATGCCTTCGACAAATAGCCATGGCAAATGGTGCACCCAACATCCAAGGTATATGAGAGCATGCAACATCCAGGATATAAGCGAACATGAAACATCGGGGGTATATGGTTTCAATGAAAGCTTTTTGCTTCCTCACACCTCATTATAAAACTCGGATCAAAAACCCCGAAAGTAGTCACAAATATCATCAGATATCTGACAATTCAGTCATAAAAATAAAATAAGAGCAAATAATTTGTTCCCTGAGTACCAATGTGTTCTATGTGCCTGTAGGCACATAGAACACATTAGATCTCAGGGGGCAAAATGTCAATAAAATACTGTTTACTCAGTTCCTTAAATGACCCAAGGGATGTAACTCTGTCTGTTGTCTTCTGTGATTATAAAAGCAAAATTATTATCACGAATTTGGTCCAAATGATTGTTGAGCTGCGAAATGCATCCACAAATTTATTTCCACTAAGTTGTATTGTGTTTCAAACGGGACAAAAACGTTGTATCTGCCATCATGTATGGTATATGGAGATTTAATACCTGAATGTCTCATTTAAACACCTAACCTGTGGCTTGCTGTTTAAAAACCGACATCCAGGTATTGAATCTCCATATACCATACATGTTGGCGGAGATAACTTAAAATGTAAGTTATCTAATTCTGGAGTAAACTAAGTTGAAAGTTGACTAACTGTCTGAGTTGTTGAGACAATGCAAGTCATTATATATGGAATTGGATTCCATTCCTTAATAATTGTACCCTTTTTTATTTGCAGAAAGAACAAGGTGAAAACAAAGTGTTACAGAAAAAGATCTTAGATATGGAAAAAGCTGTGAAAAATATGCAGGAAAAATTTGAGTGAGTATTGATGTTATCAGCTGGCAGTGGAATCCTCTTTGCCACTTTGCCATTGAACATTATTCAATTAACAGGAGTATTTAATTAGCAGGCATTTGCTGACTTTCCTGTATTCTAGAGATAAATTTAGCATTTATTTTATTATATCTTGTTTGACAGAGCTCATGGAGCTCTGTCAAACAAGATATATAAGATTAAATGCTTGTACTGGATGTACTTAGGCCAAACATGTCAAAAATAATGAGAATAAGGTGATTGCCAACGTAATATTTTTATACTGTACCAATGACCCAGACTTAGCTGGTGCTAACTCTTAAAAATATAGGGCCAAACACAAATTTTGCCCCCCAATCCCCAAAATTTGCATCTAAAACCAAAGAAAACATGTCCTGAATGGCCCTCCACACTTCACCTCTACTGCGCATGCGCAGTGTCAAGGACGTCCCGAAATTGGCGCCATTAATCTTTCTTTCTTTGGCCCTTCATCAGTTAACATCTGACTGATCTTTGTGCTTGTAAATCTCAGTTTAAATGATGCCAGACACATAAATATTAGAGAAATGGTGATTCTAAGGAGGATATAGAAGGAGGAGAGGAAAAATGAGTGACAGAAAATAATCAGGGCTGTAACTTAAAATGTTTTAATGAAATTATGTTAAGTTACCTATTTTCGAGGCAACAGCCTGTTGTGGTCATTCTTGTAAATCAAATTACACTGCTTGTTCAGTGTTTTCCTCTCTCCCTTTCCTTTAAGTCCCCTCTTGCTATTCTCCCATGCTTTTGGCATATTTTCTGTAATTTTATTACTAAAATTTCTTGGGAGTTTTAGCTGGATAACAGAATGTATTCTGTTCTTTTCCCCATGTTTACGTCTTCACCTATGGGTGGTTAGGCGTAGTGTTCTGCATCTACCATCTGATGTTCTGCAGTTTCTTCCCTGGAAGTCTCTGTTTTGCATCAGATAGTGTATTATTGGTAACTGATTTCGGGCCTGGGTGCCTGGAGTCTTGTTCTAGTGTTTTTACACTTATTGTTTACATTTACTACAGCCCTCAGTGTGAGGGGGGATTTCTTGAAAATAATATCTGGATGTTAATTTAATCATAACTAGATACATTATTATTGTTCGTAAGTGTTGCATAAATTGTTTAAAATATTTTTAGAATTTTTGTCCACACTTAGGCTTGGGATCCATTGGGGCTCAACGTTACTTTTCAGAAACTTGGGCTGTTCTGAAAAAATATTTTTTCAAAATTTTTTGATTGCAATTATTTTTTCTATATTAATGGATCATATTATTATGTATTTTGATTGTCAGGGGTTGGTGCGAGTACTAGGACTTTGTTTTCTTTTCACAATGAAAGGATATTGTTCAATTGTAATAAGAAGAAATCTTCCTCTGACTTTCATAATCATTGTATATGTAGTCAGTGTACTCGCACTAACTCCTGTTCTGTATGTGTTAATTTCGATGACAAAATGGGAAGCGTATGTCACGTTATGTTAGTGGGGAATTGGCCATTCCGGTCCTTTCCCCGCAGGGTCACTCTACTTTATCAATCTCGATTTCAGACGATCAAGAATAGGGTGATGTATCCGTGATGTCTTCCAAAAGTGTGCCTCCGTCGTCACAATTAATGAAGAGCTAGCGGAAAAGTGCTCATGTAAATACGTCAATTGCCTAAGAGGACCCTAGTAGGTTCGACGGCCGTTGACATCCACTAGCTCGCCCGGTGTAGCGTCCATTCATCGAATGGTTCGGCAGCCGGGTTCATCCGTTGCGGTCTAGAAGGAGTTTTGGGGTGATGCGAGCACTATAAAACAACCAAATGCACACCCAGTGACGGCGGATTAGAGGGAGAACGGAGGAAGCCTTTCAGTTCGGTTCCTAGCTCGTCCAGGTCCATCCGGACTGCGAGCGAGAGAGGCCCCTCTCTCGTACAGCAACATCTGGCCCCAGATGTTGTGGTACAAAATGTTTCGCATTCGAAGCATACGTCCGCCGTTCGGGACGCTCCGATATATAGTCAGTCCAGAGAGACTGTCAATAAGGCTTCCTCATTATCATGGTAGCACACTCGACCGCTCTTGGCTACGTGACCTCGGATATCCAGTCAGCTTCGGCAATCAGAGAATCATCGGCGACCAGGTCACACCATCCGGTAGCCAGGGACACGAGGCCAGCAGACTCCGGACGTTCGCATAAGAAAGTGTGCGGGAGTCAACGTACACGGAGCTTCCGGTGGCAATGCATCGTAAGACCGCTACTGCACAGGCCTCGGTGACGGGCGTGCTATCCCAAATAGCACAGCTTATCGCAGCATCCCAGCAACGACAGAATCTGTCGCATCATGTATTATCCGACGACGCTGGGTCGGGACGCTCCGCGGAAGTAGGTACGGACGTCCGAAAATTTTCATCCGGTCCGACGGGATGCCGAAAGGGATTCGGAGGATATTGAGCTTTCCCTTTCGGAACAACTTAAGCTGTTGTTTATGTCATCTGACTTTATCTTCTAGAGGTTCTTTCGTCGGACCAGAATGCTGCGATGCCGGATAAGAAACTGATAGCGTCGGTGGACACAGAAATTTTTGGTTCGGTTCAGGGACATCGTCCCTCAGTTCCGACATAGTCCAATAATGTCACACAACTTTCGAATTATTGAACAACGCTATATATATTATTATTTGCTTGCTATTAACAAGCATGTCTGGTTTCTTGTTCGCAAAGTTACGGAGATGTCTTTCAAAAGTGTGCCTCTGTCGTCATAGTTAATGAAGAGCTAGCGGCAATAAGTGCTCATGAAATATGTCAATCGCCTAAGAGGTCCCTAGTGGGATCGATGGAGTTGACATTCGCTAGCTCACCCGGTGTAGCGTCCATTCATCGAATGGTTTGGCAGCCGGGTTCGTCCGTGGCGGTCTAGGAAGGAGATTTGGGTGATGCGAGCACTATAATAAACTTTAGTACACACCCAGTGACGACGGATTTGAGGACAGATCGGAGGAAGCCTGTTAGTCCGGTTCCTAACTCGTCCAGGTCCGTCCGGGCTGCGAGCGAGAGAGGTCCCTCTCTCGTACAACAACATATGGGACCGGATGTTGTGGTACAGATATTTCGCATTCGGAGCATATGTCCGCCGCTTGGGACGCTCCGTTATATTGACAGTCCGAGAGACTGTCGATAATGCTTCCTCATCCTCACAGCAGCGCACACGACCGCACATTGGCTACGTGACCTCGAGTATCCGGCCAGCTTCGTCATTCAGTGATTCCACGGCGAACAGGTCACGCCATCCGGTAGCCAAGGGACACGAGGCCTATACACTCCGTTCGTTCGCATAATAGAGGTATGCACGGGGTAACGAACATGGAGCTTGCAGCGGCAATGCATCGTAAGACCGCTTCTCCACAGGCCTCAGTGACTGACGTGCTATCCAAGTTAGCACAGTTTATCGCAGCATCCCAGCAATCGACAGATTCTCGGTCGGATCAGGAATTATCCGACGGCGCTGGGTCGGTGCGCTCCGCTGTTGCATCAGGTTCGGGCGACCAAACACTTTATAGGGTCCGACAGGATGGCGAAAGGGATTCGGACAATTTCGAGCTTTCCCTTTCGGAACAACGGAAGCTGCCATACATATCTTCCGGCATTATCTTCCACAGCTTGTTCCGTCGGACTACATTGCTGCGATGCTGGATAAGAGACTAATAGCGTCATTGGACACAGAGTTTTGAATCGGTTCAGGGACATTGTCCCTGACTTACCGACACAGTCCAATAATGTCATTAGAACATTCGAATTATTTAACGACGCTATATATAAGCTTGCTACCAAGCATGATAGTCTAGTTTCTTGTCCGCAATGCTCTTCTGCCTTTTATCAAATCTAGGGAATAATTTATTTTGGCAGAACAGGGCATACCGAGAGTTCATATGCGTCTAGATGGCGGGGTTGAAGACTGGGAATTATCTTTTTCACCGTCTATGTCAATTCCAACCACGATGTTGGAAACGACAATGATGTCTATTATACTTAACTTAGACGCTTTATCATAACGTAGACCACCTTACTGAGGCGTTATCATTACGTCTTCAAGAGAAAGAATTCCAGGATATGATCCTCAATGTGATTTCTTTCAAGGGCAGTAGTTTTTCCACGTATAACTCCGCCCTTCAGTGGCAACCTGGAGTTGGTTAGACGTGACGCAGCCCTAGCTACATCCACGCGCGTGGATAGTAAGGTGAAGAACTCTCTGAGTCGCTTCGGTCTCGGAGAAGCTTCTCTTCGACGGCATCTCTTCAGCAATCTATGAATTGCTCGATATACACGTTCTCTTGTCTATCAAGTGTAGCAAGAGATTCAGACTGGGGCAACATTCGGTGGTTGACTCAGAGAGTGCCACTGCAGTTGCCGGATCCAAGTTTTATGATTATGACGGATGCCAGTCAAACAGGTTGGGGTACAATATTGATCCCAACGGATTCGAAGTGCCAGGGTCTTTGGGTTCCGCAGTTTCTAGACAAGCACTTATCTTTCAGGGAATAATGTTCTTTAGGCTTGCACTATGTCATTGGATGAACATTATTCAGAAACGCATGTCCAAATCCTGTCCGATAATACGACAGTAGTTGCGTTTCTCCGGAACCAGGGAGGCACTCATTCGATTCCGTTATTCAATTTAACGGAAAGAATCCTTCTGTTTGTTATAGTACACCAAGTTCTGCTTCGGTCCGTCATATTCCGGGTCGTCTGATTGTATTAGCAGACTCCCTTTCACGTAAGGGTCGCTTGTTGCCGTCAGAATGGACTCTCAACAAACAAGTATTCAATCAGATTTGCTATCAGTGGGAACGCCCAATGATAATTTATTTGCGACACAACTCACTATTCATTTGCAGACGTATGTGTTTGCATGTCCGGATCCCTGAGCTTATGTTGTTAACGCTCTATTGATCTTATAGGACGGAATGATAGGATATGCGTATCCTCTAGCGCTGTTGATTCAGCAAGTATTGCTAAGATAAAAATCCATAATACAATTCTGTTGATAGCATCTCTGTCTTCACAGAGACCGTGTGTAAATTTACTCAGGTGTCTACTGTGGGACTTACCGCGAAAACTTCCTCCATGAGAGGATCTTCTTTCGCTGGGGAAATCGTGTCAACTTCATCACAACCCGCAAGGTCTCAACCTTCATGTATTCCGTTGTGTGGTCCTTCTTGCATGGCAAGCATTGTACAGGACGAGCTTTGGACGCGATTTCTTACTGTAGGAGAACCTCTTCTTCGCTATTCTATGCGGCTAAAGTGGAGGCTCTTCCGTCGTTGGTGTAGGGATCATTATGTTGATATTTTTGATCCCTCCATACTTGACGTTGCAACTTTCTAGTATACTTGTTTGACAAGATCTACTGCAGCCTGTTACTATTAGGGTTATAGGTCTATGTTATCTCATACCTATGCATTCTATGATAATTTACAATTGAGTCTTATGTCTCTTTATCTAAGTCAGTTAGAAACTTTTCGATAAATAGACCTAGAATCATTAGATTAAATTCCTATACGGAATTTAGCTTCGGTTCTTATTTAGCTAAGTAATCATTTGAGCCTCTGGAAACAGTAGTTTTCAAATTCTGACCTTTTAAGACAGTAATTCTGTTAGTCTTCTCTTTTACTGAGGAGCCAGTGAGCTTCATGCACTATCGGTGGACGATTCTCACTTTTGTAGTGACGGAAACACTACTTCCTTTACTACTTAGGTTGGATTTTTGGTTAAGAGTCAGGCTCCTAATAATATCCGGAACCTATTGTTATTAAGGCCCTTCCATCTTCGTACAGGCATAGACCTTTACTCTGTCCGGTTAGAGTTTACGTATTTATAAAAAGATATCAGTTTATTAGTACGGACGTAAGCTTCTTCTGTCTTTGATGCCTAATAGAAGGACATTACGCTCCATTCTATTGCTAATGGATTCAATTAACTATCGGTACTGCTTATGGTATATCATTGACTCAGCAGTTTGTGCTTGAGATTTCGGCTCATGAAGTAAGAGCTCTTTCTACATATTGGGCTTACACTAATAGTGTCGCTATTATAGATTTTTTAAGGCTCCTCATTGCGCTCAGCCATCCACATTCATGAATTTTTATCTCAGAATATTGAGTCCATTTTTGAAGGCCTCCATTGTTAGGTCTATTATCTACTGCTCAGAATGTCATTCACTTAACAGTTGCTACTATAGCTAGGTAGGCTTTCTGTTCCGGCAGTGACTCCGTCCTGCTGCCCTCTTCGCTCTGGGCTATTTGACCCAGGGCAAGAAAAAGGGGGGGGGGGGGAGGGTGTTCCCTTGGGTCACCTGTTTTATTATGAAAACAAGGGAATACCTCCTCCGGAGTTAGTAATTCTGAGCTGTTACTGGGATGGCTTTCAAGTGAGAAGTTTATGTTTTAAAAATTCATTCAGGTCATAGTTTTTAAAGTATAGCTTTTGAATATATCACGTGTCAAACGGGCGTTATTATACAATCCTCAGACACTTTTAAGGAGTATAAAGAGTCTCTTTTCTCTAGACTTTATTTATTGGCTTACTTTAAAAATTATTAGTATATGGATTATACTAGATATTAATAGAGTACATGGATGTTATGATGCTCAATTTTGGAAGGTGTTGTGTCTTTCTAATTTATCATAAATAAGAAAGATACATGTAAGGCCTAATACTCCTTTTCCCCTAGAGGGGATGACTCTATTTTATATAATTGAGCGTATTTCAACTTGCTCTATGTCCTAGGCCCTCCAGCCTTTTTACTATTACTTTAAAAATAATTAGTATAAAGGGTTATACTGAATGTTAATAGAGAACATGAATGTTATTGTGCTCAATTATGAAGGGTATTGTATCTTTCTAATTTAACATAAAATAAGAAAGATACATGTAAAGCCTAATACTCCTTTTCTCCTTGAGGGGTTGACTCTATATTATATAGTTGAGCTTATTGGATTTTCCTCTATGTCCTAGGCCCTCCAGCCTTTTTACTATTCAGCTAAGTCTGGGTCATTGGTACAGTATAAAAATGTTAAAAAATTTATAGTAATTTATATATTTTTTATAGTTACCAATGACCCAGACGGGTATGGCCCTCCCAGGAGTTGGGAACTCATACCTCCCTGCTGAGTACATAGCGCTTACCAGGCACTGGTTACAAGAATGATTAATGGCGACAATTTCGGGACGTCCTTGACACAGCGCATGCGCAGTAGAGGTGAAGTGTGGAGGGCCATTCAGGACATGTTTTCTTTGGTTTTAGATGCAAATTTTGGGGATTGGGGGGCAAAATTTGTGTTTGGCCCTATATTTTTAAGAGTTAGCACCAGCTAAGTCTGGGTCATTGGTAAGTATAAAAAATATATAAATTACTATAAATTTGTTAACTTCTCAACATATGTTACAGAATTTTTTTTATTGAATTAACAGTCCTGAGTTTAATCTATAATCTACATGCAATAAACAGGTCAAATTTTTAAAAAGGTGTGTTAAATGTTTTTTTCTGTTTGGAAGTTATATTCAGTTATTCAATTAAGAGATATCCAGTTGAGTGGGCCCCACTGTATAGTATATTTAGCAGTTAATTTTTGGCTGCTACAAGCAGCTCTGTATGTGGGAATGTTGGTCTGTGTCCGTCGTTTGGTTGGTCTGTTGGTCGGTCAGTCTGTGACCGACAAGTTTTTAAACTCGGTAACCTTTAAAATACTTCATGGAATAACTTATTTGGTATGGAAGTGTACCTTATCAATGTCTAGCATTGTGTTCAAGGCCAGTGTTGTTTGGAGTATTTTTGTCAGAGTTATTGCCCTTTATGGACATGGAATTTGATCATTTTTACCATCAAATTCAATAACTTTGAAAATACTTGGTGAAATGACATCATATTTGGTATGGAACTGTATCTTGGTGATGTCTAGCCCAATGTTCAGTGCCAGTATGTATCAAAGTTTTAAAGATTTATTGCCCTTTTTATACGCTTGTATTATGTGAATGGTCGTACCTTCCATCCATCTGTCTGGTCGTCCATCTATGGACACATTTCGTTTCCGGACAATAATTTTAGTTGTAATGGTTTGAGCAGAGTTAAATTTGTCATGTGGATTTAGTATAACAAAATACAGGATGGGTTCGATTTCCGTTTCTAGCGGCCCCTATGCAGTGGAGTTATGGCCCTATATTTATGGGAATTTAGCCCAAGTTCTCGTTTCCAGACGATAACTTAAGATGCTATACACAGAATGGAAAGAAATTTGGTATGTGGGTTTATTACAACAAAATACAGGATTAGTTTCATTTCGGGTTTTGAAAGCCTATTTACAGTAGAGTTATGGCCCTTTGTTTATGAGAATGTAGCCCAATTTTTTCGTTTCTGGATAATAACTTCAGTTATAATGGATCGAATGGAAAGAAATTTGGTTTATATGCCCATTTGAAATGATTTTGCCATCTGTCCAACTGTCTGTCCATCCGTCCATGGGAAGATTTTGTTTCCGGATGATAACTTTAGTTGTAATGGTTTGAGCCGAGTTAAATTTGGCACATGGATTTAGTATAACAAAATACAGGATGGGTTCGATTTCCATTTCTAGTTTTTCTTTGCCCCAAAATACATGCAGACCCTCTCCCAGGCCCACTAGTTGGGCAATTCTTTTTTCTTTTCTTCAAAATGCATTTTGAAGGATTTAGCTTTTGGCGATGCAGGCCGTTTGTTGGATGACAACAGTGATTATGTACAATTCGAAAAAGACTAATGGGGGTATAATGCACTCCTCTTGTTCAACTTGGAATTTGTTTCATTTTTACCATCCCTTGCAGCTTTGGTGTAAACTCGTAATCTTTTTCATAACTCCTGTACTTTAGCTCAAGTTTTCTTATGGTTAAAACACTCAGAGATTTTTGTGGCAGTAACACTTGGGTTGAGAAGATTAAACATTAAACAAAATTATGTCTTTGGAAGTGAACCATCTCTACTCTCACATTATTCATACAGCGGAACCCTGTTAATTGAATAGCTACATTGCCAGTGAAAATTATTCAGTTAACAGGAGTATTCAATTTACAGGTAAGGTGTCACTTCACAGTATTCTAGAAATAAACTGAGCATTTATTCTATTATATCCTGTTTGACAGAGCACCATGAGCTCTGTAAAACAAGATATAATGGATTAAATACCTGTATTGTGTGTACTGATGCCAAATAGGTCTATAATCAAAGGAAAACTGGGGAGACTCAGGGTAATTTCTCGACGGGTTACAAGATTTTTTATTCGATTTACAGGAGTTTAATGTATAACCTATATTCAATTAACAGGTAAGATGTGTACTGGAGGTATGGTAAATGGTTTTGTGTTGGGAAATTATATTCAATTAACAGGGTTATTCAGTTAGGAGATATCCAATTATGTGGCCTCCACTGTACTAACATGTCAGTTGTTCTATTGTAGGAAAGAGGCTGCTTCAGTAAATGCAAATTTACAAGTTCGAAAACTAAAGGATGAATTGAGAGAGGCAGATTTCAAATATGAAGAAATGTCACGAGTAAGTTTTTTCTCTAGTTTATTTATTAAATTTAAACTAACGTATTGTTTAGACAGGTGAGATATTAACTTCACCATGGAATAGTGTGCGTGTCAGCTAGGGATGTCATGATTTGTCAATTAACCAGCTGCATCCTCATGTTGAAATATCAAAATTCCAAGTTGCAATTTTTCCCATAATACAACTAGGAATTTAACCAGTTCAGTCTTGTTTGACAGAGCTCATTGAGTCTTGTTGTGAAAGTTCTGAGTTCAATTGTGGGAAATATTTGTGGCTCATCTTTATCATCATTTATACTTATGCAGTTTTGTTTAGAGGATTTCTACCCCAGACATTAAGTTTTCAGCAGCAAATATTTCCCACCGTGCAACAGAGAATTTAAAATATTATATATTGTTTCACTGAGCTCTGTCAAACAAAATATAATGTGTTAAGTTTTTATTCTGCTTGGGGTCAATGACGAAAAATTTGAAATACTACCCGAGGGGTAGGAGTTAACAGGATTTTGTTCCTGAATAATTGTTTTGTTACAATTATTGGAGAGTGCCTGTTGGCACTCTCCAATAAATTGTAACAAAACAGTTTTATATAAACATTTATTTTCCACTTCCCAGAAAATAACAAGCCTATGTAAACAGTGTAAATCCACTAAAGTGGCTTTTTATCACATTTCAGTAGAGTCCTTTATTTCTACTGCCCAGAAAACCAGCCTATGTAAACAGTGTAAATCCACTAAAGTGGCTTTTTATCACATTTCAGTAGAGTCCTTTATTTCTACTGCCCAGAAAACCAGCCTATGTAAACAGTGTAAATCCACTAAAGTGGCTTTTTATCACATTTCAGTAGAGTCCTTTATTTCTACTGCCTAGAAAACCAGCCTATGTAAACAGTGTAAATCCACTAAAGTGGCTTTTTATCACATTTCAGTAGAGTCCTTTATTTCTACTGCCTAGAAAACCAGCCTATGTAAACAGTGTAAAGCCATTAAAGTGGCTTTTTATCACATTTCAGTAGAGTCCTTTATTTCTACTGCCTAGAAAACCAGCCTATGTAAACAGTGTAAATCCACTAAAGTGGCTTTTTATCACATTTCAGTAGAGTCCTTTATTTCTACTGCCTAGAAAACCAGCCTATGTAAACAGTGTAAATCCACTAAAGTGGCTTTTTTACACACATTTCAGTAGAGTCCTTTATTTTCTACTGCCCAGAAAGCAAGCCTATGTAAACAGTGTAAAGCCATTAAAGTGGTTTTTAGCACTTTTCTGTAGAGTCCTGAAAGTGCTTCTAGCACTTAACCAGATAATTACAGCAAACAAGAACTGCTGAGCTTCCAAGGGTTCTCATGGGGAACAAGACCCACTAGCGTACTCCACTAAGTAACCCAAGTCCAACACAAGGTAACCCTGGATGCTGGAAGTGTCATTAAACCCAGTAAATAAATAATAAGTAACCAGAGTATTCTCAGATGAGTCATGGGTAGGAAAATCCTCTTGGAAGAGTTGAAAGATAAATGTGAAGCATGCTTGTTTGATTTTATTACCTGAGGCTTTGTTCACAAATTTGTTTGTGTAAAATTTATGGGGGCGTGGTGGCTCAGTAGGTTGAGGTTCAGGCTGCAAGCCAAGAGGTCCTTGGTTTTTTATTTAATTTTTTATTTTTAGTAATTATTTATTTGCCATTAAAAGTTCATGTTCTAACTTCTTGGTTGTTTTATGTGTTAGGCCTCATAATCTACAGTCCAGAACAGCATGGGTGGTGGTGTATTTCGTCCCTTGAGTGCAAGAAGTCTTTGCAATGCTAAAGCATTGCAAAGCCTTGTTGCACTCCAGGGACAAATTTATCAATTTTATTAAATTGGGTAAAATATCAGACATAAACCGTTTAATTTTTATTTTTTTTAACTTTGGAATGGTTATAAAAAGAGAGCATGAGGTAGCCAAAAGGACCATTCAGATAGTCCTGAGAAACAGATTTTTAACTTTTTTAGGCCTTACTGAATCAATTTGTTTACATAACAATTTTTGGAAAGCAGAATTTAATGAATTTGAAGTCTTGGAATGTTACAGTTTATAATTCAGTAATTCATGGAATATTGTTAACATTTCCGTGCATGCGTTGTATTGTTTGACCTATTTTCCCACTAACTAACTTCAATAGATCACAAGGCAGAGCCAAGGCATGCTATTGACTACTTGCAAAAAATAAAAATTGCTGGCGCAGTGACGTGTAAGACTGACAGTGCACCTCAAAATTGATGGACTCATCTTTCTATGGTCATTTTTCACTACCTCAGAATCAGGCCTGAAAATAAGCAGTCTGGCATTTGCAGAATGAGGTCCCCAGAGGGTGAATTTGATGATACTATCCCATACTGTAGCACTAAATTCACCCTTTGGGGATCTCATTTTGCAGATGAGTCTGCTTATTTTCTAGCTTGCTCAAAATAGGTACCTGCACATGCAGTCTTTTGGGAAAACTTGCAAGGTATTTTTTAAATACCTTGGCAGTTGTTTTTTGGCAACTATTGGATATGTGAAGCACATTTGGCCACAAGTTGTTCTCATGAAATATTATTTTATTATCAGTTCTGGTTTGAATGTTGCCTGATGTCAACTCTGTGAGTTGATTACATATGCGTTTCATATTCTATACATCTCTCCCTTCATTTATAATTTGTGTATATTTAATTTGAATTTAAGGAATCTCAGAGGTGGGAATTTCAAAATAAACAAAATTCCTTTTCTTATATTGTATCTTAATTTATTGTGTAAATGAAGGATTTTTGACCTGAATTTCTCCTCAGTGGTCCTTATTCTTAAGCAATTACCGGCTCTCGGAATGTGAAAACCTACACAGATATTGCTGGGAAAAATCCCTCAGATGCAATGAATTGGGGATTTTGGGCACACCCCCCCCCCCCCCCCCCCTCCCCCCCAAATTAAACATTTTACTACCGTGGACTGATCTATCGTCGGCCCGTGGTAGTAACGACTCTTGGTTGCCTCATTATATGGCCTCATTTATTTTCCCCTAGTGGAAACACTGCTTCTTAATATGTTGTGAATGATAAAAAATATTAAATGTAAAATATTTTTCCAAAATTATTTCCAACATCCACAGAACTTTGTGTTTTGTAACAGGTTAGTGGCAGTTTCATATATATTGAACCTAGCTGTTTCTTACAACATTTCGTATCTTCTGCAGTTTGGCAGAATAACAAAAGAAAATTGTTTTGTCATTTCTAGTACTGAAATGGTTAACCGGATAATTGGTTTGAAACCAGTAAGCTAGCTAACCGATTAGAAAAACCATCAACCGGTTATCCGAAATATCGATAGTGATCATCATTCCACGTTTAAAACATAGTAAATCTGCCGCTTCTCCTTTGTGAAAGATTACACATGAAGCCGCATAGTGTATATTGAGAAATAATCGACTTTGACATTCAAGACTTTGTTCATGATCGGCAGTTTCCGTGAGTAATGAGTAATCGCAGAAACTATTCTGTAGTGTCTATACAAACAAATGCTGTCAAGTCCTCGAAATGTTTGTTTGTATACACACTACGGAATAGTTTGAGAATACTGCTTTCCAATTCCTATAGTTTTGATCCCATATTCGGTGAAATAATGGCCACGGATAACCAGATATTATCCGGTTATAGCTCTCGGTTAGTCGGTTACGAAAATGAGCCAACCGTTTCAGCCCTAGTCATTTCAATATTAAGTGATGCAGGTGGGGGGGGGGGGGGGGGGGGGGGGATTTATTCATTTCTTTATTTATTTATGTATTGGTGTTTAAGGTCACAATGGCTAATCATGCCCACAACATGGAAACAAAGTCAAGTCCAGTCAATCATTTATACCCATGTTGCCCATTTTAGAGGCCTTTCACTCCAGGAATTGGTTACTGAATCCTATTTTACCTATAAAACACCTTGTTTACCACAGTTAACAAGTACTGCTTTACAACCTGGGGTTTCCACAGGAAAGATGGGGCGGGGGAGAGGGGGGAATGTTTTTCAGATCAAATAGATTGTTTATTGACATTGCATATTGAGGGTGTGTGTCTGTCATCGAATGGAAGAGATGGTGTCAGTTTTGGTCAATAATAGGTGCATGCTGAAGAAGAGAGAGTACAGGCTTTTAGAACGGGTAATCATTCGAGCTGCAATACCACAAAGAGAAGCATGCTTTTTATGAGACTGAATTTAAAGTGTCCATACATTATGTTGAAACATATTTCAACACTCAGTTTTATAGCCACTTCAGAACTGACCATTTAAAGGTGTTAACTGGCATCTATCCTGAAGATTGGTCAGGCAGTTGCTTCGGTTACAGGTTTCCAGAGTTTTCTTCTTTTTTTTTTTAAGTCAAATTTTCAAAGTTTTCAGAATAAAAGATTTTTTATCTCTGGTTTTTTCTTCTATTGTCCAGAGTAAAACTTGCTCTTAGACCAGGTGTTGGGCTAAACAGATTATTGTGTTCCAGACCTGTCATTTCCAGAATGAGGTCCCCAGAGGGTGAATTTGCTGACGTTTTTCCCATACAGTGGGCCAGTGTATCCTCTGGGTACCTCTTTCTGTTTAGGCTTGAGATCTTGATGCAGATTGTGGTTCACAGAGGGTAAATTTAGTGATGCTACCCTGCTGTGCAGGGTGGCATCACCAAATTCACCCTCTGGGGACCTCATTCTGCAGATGACAGTTATTTCCAGCAGGGTTTGCATTTTGTCGGGGCTGATCAGCCCAGGCCCCGAGATCAGCCCTGAGAGTTCTTCTGTCAGGGCTCTTTTTCCAGCCCTGACAAAAATTTAAAACAAAACTAAATTATTAAGGCATGTTTAAAAATCAGCCCCGAGTTAGGCCCCGACCCTCAAATCTCGCAGACTTATTTCAGGCCCCGACCATTTTTCAAAATGCAAACCCTGTTTCCAGGCTTGTTGTGTTCTAGATTAAAACAAGTTGTACCATATCTTTATTGAGATTTAGAGTATAGCCTTTCATGTCTATGTAAAGGGACCAAGAAGTCCTGATGCCACTGGCATTGAATTGGAGAGTCTACACGGTATATACTAATTCTTACTTTACATTCATTTTGCTATCCAGACATCTAAATTTGGTAAGCATCCAGTGTGGGACAATGTTAGCTGAACTTGTGAGAAGAGCTAATGAGCTCATCATTATAGAGAATTATAGTAAGAAAAGTTTGCATATGATGTCTGTTATATTTTACACAATCTCAGAGAATGTTGAAAAATGCATGTTGACATTGTTTATTCACTGTTTTGCGTATTCATATCACTCAAAAGAATTTAGTTTGACTACTTTGAAATAACTCAAACATTACAGCTATTTCTCCTGGCATTTTTCGTGCAAAAGCATGTACATTTTTTGTCTGTCAGTGGCGTTAAGACCATTGCAAACTGCATGCAATGCAAGCAATTAAAAAAAAATGATGAAACAATATTATCAGTGATTTTTTTCTTTTCCTCTTCAAATTCGGAAAGTGATTTTTTCTTTTCCTCTTCAAATTTGGAAACAATTTGATGTCTGCTGTTTGCACCGTACTGTAAAGCAAAGATAAATATTGATCACACAAAGGCCTGTGTGTTGACGCATAAAATCATTGATTGCAGGTGCATTGCAGTGATTGATTGCATCATATTTCCACTCTCTGACTTGCATTGAAACAGTACAAGGAGGGAACATTCGTAACTGGTTAACCATTTAGTTATAATCACTTGGGTACTGATTAACTGTTACTTTGGAAGAAAAAAATAATATGCATAATATTAGGAATTATTGATAAGGCCACACAAAGTAGATCTTCTGTTTCTTAGGCCATTATTTGTGAAATTGCATGCGGGCGAGCGGTTTTTTATTTTATTTTTTATTTCAGTAATTACTTCTTTGCCATCAAAAGTTCATGTTCTTGGTTCAAGTTTCAGGCCTCATAATCTACAGAATAGCATGGGTGGTGGTGGTGTATTTCATCCCTTGAGTGCAAGAAGGCTTTGCAATGCTAAAGCATTGCAAAGCCTTCTTGCACTCAAGGGACAAATTCATAAATTTTTTTAACTTGGGTAAAATATCAGACATAAACTATTTAATTTTAATTTTTTTTAAGTTTAAATTGGTTATAAAAAGAGAGCATGTGGCAGCCAAAAGGACTATGTGGGAGGGCCTGAGAAACAGATTTTTTATTTTTTTAGGCCTAAGGTAGTCAGAACTTATAAGTAGTGGATTCAGATTACGTTCTGTCAGGCCAGAATATTTCATTCAAATCTTGTCTATAGTGTAGACAAATCAACGAATTGAGTTATTACTTGCATTTCCCTTACACCCATACATTCCTTGTAAAGAAGCATCATTGCTTTAGGATCAGGACCTGTCGCTTCTCTACACTTAAAAGTGAAGCAACCTCACCATTTATAAAGAGTAAATCATCACAGTATTTGGTATCTCTGCTAGAGGTCCCGAGTTCGATCCCTATCCGGGACGATCCATGTTGTGCCCTTGGGCAAGGCACTTTATACCGGTTGTCTACATGGGGGCGCAGTGACGTGATGCACTAAGGCATACTGCACATCGATGGTGCACATGTCTTCAACCCTGCATGAGTGGAGCTTGAACAGAGAATGTTGAGGAACTGACAGTTGCTCGTCGCTGCTCGGTGGCTCTCTCTGGGTACTCCGGCTTCCTCCACCCATAAAACTGTTATGGTCACGATTAACCATTGTGCATAAGTATGTGACCTTAAACAAAAATAAATAAATAAATAAATTGGTAACTCTGCTGTCAGGACACCTTTCTGGGCTCATCTCATGGGAATGGCAGGAAGACAGCCTGTCGGGCTATGTTGTTTTGTGAATGGCACTCGGTGGCCATTGGCAAGTTACTGTCATAATTCAGCAATTCCTCATACATTTATCCCTTTGAACACTAGTGGTATCTGCCATGCCAGTTCAGTGGCAGCAATTAGAAGAGTCCATATTCATTATTTGGGGTAGACTACTCAATATTTTCAACGTGCAGCCTCGGGGCTGATTGGTCTACCCCACACATTTACTGAACAGCCATCCTATTTAATGACGTTATGGCGTATCATGTTCCTGGCTGGAAAAGTGGCCGCTTGTATTCAAAGGGTTAAGGTTTCTTGTGTTTGGTGACAGTTTTCCCTTGAAAATTCATATACTAACATTTAACAGGTGCAATTTATTCTCGTCTCTGATTTCGCAGGGGATTTAAACTACACCCGTCAAATTTGTTCATTTCCATCCCTGCCAGTACAGATTAATCATTTCAACACTATTGGTAACTATATGTTTGAGAAATACAATAACTAAAAGATTATCATTCTATTCTTCCAGAACATACATTATAAGCCTTCATTTGAATAAGCTCAATGAGCTTATTCCACTGAGGGTTTTGCATTCAGGCCTGAAAATAAGCAGTCTGACATTTGCAGAAAAAGGTCCCCAGAGGGTGAATTTGATGATGCTCTCCCATACAATTTGCCAATATATCCTCTGGGTACCTCTTTCTGTTTAGTTTTGAGACCCTGATTCAGATTGAGGTTCACAAAGGGTAAATTTAGTGATGCTACCCTGCTATGCAGGGTAGCATCATTAAATTCACCCTCTGGGGACCTCATTTTGCAGATGACAGTCTGCTTATTTTCTGGCTTGTTTGCATTGTGTACATTTCATGCAGTACTCCACTGTCATAAGATATATCACAATTTTGAGTTTTATATTCATCACTTCATTTTTATTCAGTTGACTGACAGTATAACATACCTTCACATCATCCATGAATGTATAATTTCTCACTTAATAAGCAATATAATCTATTTTGCAGATTACACGTATTCACTATGCTACATATCGTCACAAAATATGTTTTGATTGATTCATTTCCAACTTTCATTTTAATTTTTAAATGTGCCATCACTTTGAAATGAGCACTTTTGAATACCAGTACTGTATTTCACACATTTAAATTTTTTTTTACCTGTGTCTCTCCTCAAAGAGGGTACATCAATTTTACATCCCCACCCAGTAGTACCTAGGTATGCTGTGACAGCATCAATCCCCAACAGAAGATCAAAACGTGTATGACCAGAAAAATATTCTGCATCTTTGCAAATGTTCCATTCTTTTAGACTTGACCTAAAATGAGCAGGAGATGACATTTGAAATACAGTAGAATCCTCTTAATTGAATATCCATTTTGTGAGTGAAAATTATTCAGTTAACAGGAGTATACAATTAACAGGGATTTGGTCAGTTTCCTGTGTTCTGGAGGTAAACTGAGCATTTATTCTATTATATCTTGTTTGACAGAACTCATAGAGCTCTGTCAAACAAGATATAATAGAATAAATGCCTGTATTGGATGTAGTGAGGACAAAAAGGTTGATAAATAAGAAGAATTTGGTGCGTGTCACAGTAATTTTTCCGACATTTTACAAAAATTTATATACAATTAACAGGAGTTTACTCTACAACCCATATGCAATTAAAAGATAAAA
The DNA here is from genome assembly GCA_031216915.1 of Pictodentalium vernedei. Taxonomy (NCBI): domain Eukaryota; kingdom Metazoa; phylum Mollusca; class Scaphopoda; order Dentaliida; family Dentaliidae; genus Pictodentalium; species Pictodentalium vernedei. Next base: position 304,119,500 of record CM062288.1, read on the forward strand.
TTTGTACTAAAGGTATGGTAAATGGTTTTGTGTTTGAAAATTATATTCAATTAACAGGGATATACAATTAAGAGATATCCAATTAAGTGGGCTCCACTGTATTTCTTTCCCATATAACTAAAAAATGCCGCTCAGGATCACCGATCCAATGTCGAGTTGTGACAACAGTTCCTCGCAACAAGGCCAACACACCTATGAAGTTTCATGACTCTAGGTTGAACCACTATCAAGTTCTCATCCGGAAACCAATTGTTGCGATATACTATGTTCAAGGTCACTGTGACCTTGACCTTTAACCTGGTGAGTCCAACATCAATAGGGTTCTTCCTCGCACCAAGGCCAACACGCCTGTAAAGTTTCATGACTCTAGGTTGAACCACTATCAAGTTATCATCCGGAAACCAATTGTTGCGATATACTATGTTAAAGGTCACTGTGACCTTGACCTTTGATCTGGTGAGTCCAAGATCAATAGAGTTCTTCCTCGCACCAAGGCCAACCCATCTATGAAGTTTCATGAATGTAGGTTGAACTACTATCAAGTTATCATCCGGAAAGGAATTGTTGCGATTTACTATGTTCAAGGTCACGTTGACCTTGACCTTTGACGTAGCGAGTCCAAAATCAATAGGGTTCTTCCCCTCACCAAGGCCAATCTACCTATGAAGTTTCATGAATGTGAGTTGAACCATTATCAAGTTATCATCCGGAAACCAATTGTTTAAGATTTACTATGTTCAAGGTCACTGTGACCTTGACCTTCGACGTAGCATGTCCAAAATCAATAGGGTTCTTCCTCCCACCAAGACCAACCTACGTATGAAGTTTAATGAATGTGAGTTCAACCACTATCAAGTTATCATCCGGAAACCAATTGTTTACGATCGCCCGCCCACCCGCCCGCCCGCCCACCCATCCGCCCACCCGTCTGCCCACCTGCCCGCCCGCCAGACATTCACCAAACTATAAGTCGAGTTTGACTTCGTCACAACTCGACTAAAAATTTCATTTGCTTTCAGAACATGGCTTTTGACCCCTCGATGGAACAAGCTCATTGAGCTCATTCTAAGGAGAGGCCAGAGGCTCTGCTTTGGAAAGACATATTGAGAAAATAACAAAATACACCACGAGGCAGATTTTACTCTCAACCTGCTGAGTATTTTAAAAATATTTTTCATCAAATGTAGTCATGGCTGCCTCACAGCAGCCATGACTAGATTTGATGGAAAATTCATCGAAATGTAATTTAATAAATCATTGGTCAAAAACTTCATTAAATTTACTGAGGTGGGGGGCAGAATTTGGTTAAATGCGTCCAAATATTACACTTCCGTGTCAAAAGATTTTGTGTCCTGGGCAGGAATATGTGCCAACAGCATATAAAATGTTAACTGATATATCAGGTAAAGGGTTAACCCTTTACCAAACATGAAAAGAAGACGACACTTGGAAAAAAAAAATTCTTGAATAACTATTATTTTCATTTTTTGTCTCAAAAACATAGGTTATGACTCCTCATTGGAATGAGCTCGTTCCAATGAGGGGTCATAACCTATGTTTTAGAGTCAAAAAATGAAAAAATAATGAAAATTAATTGGTGATTTTTTAGAATAGCGCTGGCCGGTTTTGGCTGTTACGTTAAGTAAAGGGTTAAATGATCTTGTATCAGTGAAATATGTGGTAGGCTAGCTGCAAACAAATATTTCTTACCCTGACAATACCAGCTCTTGATATTGTTCCTTGAAAAGCTCTTGGAGAGCTTTCAAAGAATCAGCATCTTGATCTGATTTTATTAAGAAGAAAGAAAGAAATGAAAAGCACTTTTTCTAACAATAATCAAACAGTTGTTTTCGAATGGCACTGTACCAACTTGACATATTTCAGTACTTGTTTTTATTATACGCTAAATGATATATTATTGAAAAACATTGCGGAAAGATAGAAATTGCATCCCCCATTGTGAAGATACAGAAATTTTCACTTTCACGTTATCAATCAAAATGGTGACTTTCAAAGCATCACTTGAAAGTGAATATGAGTCAAATTATCACTGGAAATGATCAATTTGTTCTAAAAATGTATAATGAAAAGTAAATCTCGTGTTTTGGAGTGGATACCGATCATTTCCAGCAATAATTCAATACGTATTCACATCGAATTGATGCATGAAACCCAAGACGCTACCCATTCTGAGTATCGATCAAATCACTTCCACGTATCAATGCGCATCAGCTGTTTACTTTCATGCATCATTTCAAGATTGAAACGAGAGGAATTATCAATAGGAATGATCAGATTCTTATAAAAAGTGTATAATAAAAAGAAAATCTAGTGTTTTTGAGTGGACACTGAATATTAACTCACTTGTGACTGAGACAAATGGTTATATGGCGCTCGCAAAAAATAACCATTTGTCTTGGTCTCTCATGAGATAATTTTCTTTATCCCCTCAAAAACACAAGATATCCTCTATCGATAATGCCTTTTGGAGTGTCAAACTCCTCTGTTCATAAGTTCACTTGTGAAGCTTGCTCCTTTTATACAGTTAACCCTTTACCCAATGCAGACGATATCAAAATTTATTATTTTAAATATCATTTTTTTTAAATTTTTCAAAAAATTTCAACAAAACCTTATCATGTGACCCCTCATTGGAACGAGCTCATTCCAATGAGGGGTCACCTGATATGGTTATGTTGAAATATTTTGAAAAATTTAATTTTTTCAACTGCTCAATTTGCATATTACATGGGCGGATGCAGGCGATTCGTTAGGAAAATGGTTAATTGATATTTTGTGGTTATTACTTGGTTAGTTTCATATCGGCCAAGATATCAGTCCTATTTATTCATTGGTGTTTAAGGTCACATTTCTGCACAATAGCTAATCATGACCTTGACAGTTTTATGAGTGGAGGAAGTCGGTATACCCAGAGAGAACCACCGAGCAATGGCAAGCAACTGTCAGCTCCCCAACATACTAACTTCACACAAGCAGGGTTAGCATTGGTCGAAGACAGGTGCACCATCAACGTGCAGTACGCCTTAGTACATGATGCCACCGTGCCCCTACATGGGCAGTGGGGATGAAGTGTCTAGCCCAAGAACACAATGCAGTTGCCACAGGTGGAATTCGAACCGAGGACCTCTCGGCTTGTAGTCTGCACCTCTACCTACTGAGCCACCATGCCCCCGTTGAGGGGTGATATCTCGGCCAATATGAATCTAAACAAGTAATAACTTATTTATTTATTAAACCAAAACAAATAATTACAAAATGTTCTCAGATCTGTTACACTTTTCTGATGAGTGTTGTTGTTTCTCATTCTTTTTATAACGTCACAAGTTTCCACTTCACCTAGTTCAGCTCTCCGAATGTCTTGGCTTCCCCTGTGGGGATGCCGTGACTTTTGTATAACTGAAGTATCTCTTCTCTCACTTTGACAAATCTATGACTGAATCTCAGTTTGCTGAATTTTGTATACAACTCTCTTCATCCTCCTCCTCATTTTGCCTGATGATGCCAGTTTTACTGATTGATTGTATTCGACGAATAACGTTGATAGATTTTGCTGTAAATAAAATGGTTGCACCTAGTAATGCATCAAGGGGGTGGGGCAACTCTAGCTTGGTTCATATCAGCCAAGTTAGAAGTCATATCAGCCAAGCTTGATAATGGGCAATTTTCGGAAAGAACATCACGTGTAATAAATGATAGAATATTCAGCTTAGCCATTTCATATAGTGTGTTAAAACTAAAACTAGTTTTTAATGTTTTACTGTTCGCCTTGGATGTCCTTACTTGTCAGATGTGAAGAAACCCATACTTATGGTTATTTTTTGCATTTTTTCAGTCTTGGTTCTGTCATTTTTGTTGAAACCAGATTCTAGTTAATTGTTGGTAAAACTTTCACCTACCTAACATCACTTGTTGATGCCATTTGTGAAAAAACACAAAACAATTTTTTTTTACCTCCACAACACAGCTTATGACCCCTCATCAGGGGCAGCTGCCCTCCTTACCTTCAGACCACTGGGTGAGAGGGGGCAGACAATACCCTTCCCAGATTCATCACTCAATGTTTTTCAGTGATTTGTTCTCGAAGTAAAGCTACCCCAAATCCATTCTGGAAGCTTTCAAAATTCAATGGGCGAGTTGGGGAGGAGATGCCCCCTCGTGATGGGATGCCCTTTTCCCAGAGTCTGCCCCCCTGCCCTAAAGTGATTTTGGTGCCCCTGCCCCTCATTGTAATGAACTCAACAAGCACATTCCATCGCAGTGCTGTTAGCTATGTTCAAAAGGCAAACATTGAAAATATGACATCTGAATGGTGATTTTTATGAATAACACTGAGAGTGTATAGCTGTTCCATTGGGTAAACTAAAAGATCCATCGTGCTGCTCGGCTCACATCCTAGATGTTCTTATGTCCCCATTCTTCATTCTGGAACTTAATGTGGTTGACCCTTAGGTACCCATAAAGCCACAAACTGCCCCTTGTGTATTCCTCTGAAAAAGTAGTCCCAAGAGAATTCTTACTTGAGAACTCTTCTAGTGGGACACATTATTCTCCCACAACTAAGGTATTGAAACATAAAGTGATCAAGCCTGAAAATAAGCAAACTGCCATTTGCAGAATGAGGTCTCCAGAGGGTGAATGTGCTGATGCTATCCCATATAGTGGGCCAATGCATCCTCTGGGTACCTCTTTCTGTTTATGTTTGAGACCTTGATGAAGATTGAGGTTCACAGAGGGTAAATATGGTGATGCTACCCTGATGTGCAGGGTAGCATCACCAAATGCACCCTCTGGGGACCTCATTTTGCAGATGACAGTCTGCTTATTTTCTGGCTTGAAAGTCGTGCAAGACAGTTGGGAGAGATTTCTGTACATTTTTCTGTACACAAACATGGTGTCACATTTCAGCAGACAAACATTTGTCAAAGAAAATAGAAATAAAAACACAGACTGCAAAACCAAAGGGCACTTGACTCTTTTACATGAATTTTTGGATGAATGCCATTATGAGTGGAGAGAGTTGCATGAAATTCCTGTCGAAAAGTTATGTGAATATATTGCAGAATTCATATGACATCATCGGAATTCGCAACAAATCTTTAACCTGTCTTGTCGGCATTGGGATTTAATTTTGTGGTCTATACAGAACTTTTGTGTGCTCTTCCAATAAGCAAATCAGTTTTTTTCAGAAATGGACAACAAAATTGTTCGATATAGCTGCATGTGCCCCTGGGCGTCAGACTGTTTTGGTGGTGGGGGGGGGGGGGGGGGAGGGAAATTATCCCTGATGGGGGTGGGTGTGAGATCGGCAAATCTCACCCTCGGGACAAGATATTTGGTTTAGACACTTGGCAAGCCTCGTGTCTGGCCCAAATATCTTGCCCTCAGGTGAGAGTTCCCCATCTCACACCCTCACCCACCAGGGAGAATAATAATCTCACATGACAGCCTTATTAGCATATTTTATGAGTGCAAGGCTATTCAATCATTTGGGACAAGATATTTGGTCCAGACACTCGGCAAGCCTCGTGTCTGGCCCAAATATCTTGCCCTCGGGTGAGATTTCCCCCATTTCACACCCACACCGATAATAATAATCTCACATGACCGGCTTATTAGCATATTTAATGAGTGCAAGGTTATTCAATCGTCGCACGCTCTTCTGTAAACAAACAACATGGTGTCACGTTTTGGAAATATTAACAGACGAATGTTTGTCAAAGAAAACAGAAATAAAAACACAGACAGCAAAATCAAAGGACACTTGACTCTTTTATATTAATTTTTGGGTGAATGTCTTTACGAGTGGAGAGTCGCACGAAATTCCCGTCGAAAAAATTATGTGAATAGATTGCAGAATTCATAATATGATGTCATCGGAATGTGTCAATGTTCATGTCCCCCTGTCTTGCTGGCATTGGAAATAATAAGTTACCTGTGGTATACACAGAACTTTAGTGCACTCTTTCCGATGATCAAATCAGTTTTTTTCAGAAATGGACATCCAAATTATTCGATATAGCTGCATGTGTCTCTGAATTACTTTTGATGACCTCAGGGTGCTTTGGTGGGGGAGAAAAATTGTCCCTGATGGGAGTGGTTGTGAGATGGGGAAATCTCACCCGCAGCACAAGATATTTGGGTCATACACTCGGCAAGCCTTGTGTCTGGCCCAATATCTTGCCCTCGGATGAGATTTCCCCATCTCACACCCATCAGGGATAATAATTTGGTATGTTGGTGTATCAACATAAAATGCAGGTCAAGTTCAAATCGGGGTTTGGTCTGACTTTTTTTTGTCAGAGTTATATCCCTCTTTCAGCTTTGAAAAATTCAATTTTTTTCAAATACCTCAAATTGCACACTTTTTTCAGGGGACATGTGGCCCGGCAGCCCTTTATTAATATTAACAGTAATTGTAAATACACTCAGCCTTCTTTAACAAACATCGTTTTTCTTCCAGGAATTTGCTGCTTTCAAGAAACATTCTAACAATCTTCTTCAGAAAGAGAAGGAACTGAATGAACGACTGAGACACCTAGTTGGTTGAGAATATCCGCTGCTCCAAGCCAAATGAACTGCCAATGGGATTTCAGTGTGACCGACTTCCACATGTTTTTTTTTTTGTTTTTTTAAAGAATAACAGGGAGAATTAACTGAGTTTTTAAGTATCTTCAGTTAACTCCGAATATTTTCAAAATATTTTTCATGAAATCTAGTCATGGCTGCTGTGAAACAGCCATGACTAGATTTGATGGAAAATTCATCAAAATTTATCTGAAGAAATCATTGGTCGAAAAGTTCATTCAATTTACAGAGGAGAAATTTTGTTAAATATGTCCAATGTATCAAGGACAGGAATATCTGCCAACAGTATGCAAGGAGTTAAAAACTATGAAAATATTTGTAGAAGTTTCTACAATTGTTAAAATTCCAGGACAAGAAGTTGAGCCGTTTTTATTAGTTTCATTTTTTTTTTTGTAAAAAAAGTATCTGAAACTAGAACCTCCAGAAAGGACTTCACAAATCAGCTTGGTTTTATCTCAAAATCAATCATATTTGCTTTCAACCAATTCAGGAAGTTGACACATGTGTATGTCTTGCAAAAATTCAGTGAAATTGAACAGAGAATGCACAACTGTCATGTTTTATCTCATTGAGAGCAACAAAACATGTCTACATGTACATGTATTTTGATAATTTCCCTTTATTTGAAAGCATAATGAACAGGAAATAAAAAACGAAGAGTTTTAACAAAACCAAATCCGGGTTAAAATTAAAAAACAGTGCATGGTGATCAAGAAACACAACCAAACTTCAGCACATGGGACTCCAGGTGAATGAGCTTAACCCTTTACCTAACCTGAAAAGCAGACGACACTTGCAAAAATAATTCTTGAATCACTAATTTTTTTCATTTTTTGTCTCAAAAACATAGGTTATGACCCCTCGTTGGAACGAGCTCGTCCAACGAGGGGTCATAACCTATGTTTTTGAGACAAAAAATGAAAAAAATAATGAAAATTAATTGGCGATTTTTGAGAATAGCGCTGGCCGGTTTTGGCCGTTACGTTAGGTAAAGGGTTAAAGGTTGGCAAGGTCTTGTGCACTTTTTTTCTGAAAATGGTAAACAAATGGCTGTGTGATAGTGGTGACCATGGATAAATGAGGTGTCTTCAAGCCAAAAGTCCAGGGGGATGAATTAAGCTAAGGTTGAAAAAGTATTGGGAAGTGTCCGAGTGGGAAGTACAGTAGGACCCTGTTAATTGAATAGCCACTTTGCCAATGGAAATTATTCAATTAGCAGGAGTATCCAATTAACAGGAATTGTGTCACTTTCCTGTAGTCAAGAGATAAACTTCGCATTTATTTCATTATATCTTGTTTGACAGAGCTCATAGAGCTCTGTCAAACAAAATATAACAGATTAAATGCCTGTATTGGATGCACTGAGGTCAAATAGGTCTATAAACAAAAGAAAACTGAGGAGAGTCCGGGTAATTTCTCGACAGGTTACAAGATTTTTTATTCAATTAACAGGAGTTTAAACTTTACTCTATAACCTACATTCAATTAACTGGTCAAATTTGTACTGGAGGTATGGTAAATGGTTTTGTGTTGGGAAATTATATTCATTTAACAGGGTTATTCAGTTAAGAGATATCCAATTAAGTGGGCTCCACTGTATTGAAATTTCTGGCTTGGTATCAATAATTTGGGAGTGATTTTCTCTTGTGTTGAAACGGTTTTCAGAACTGACATGATACTGTTATCAAAATGAAGCAGTATCCATAGCCAAGATTTAGAATGTTCATATTGAATCTGGGACATCTGCCCCTCTAAAATTAACATAAGGGGATATCTGCCCCAGTGCAGTCATTTTTTTTTTTACCTTAGGACACCTGCCTATACCCTATTCATATTATACTATCAATTCATGATGATGGCTAAGACATGGCAGAAGGAATGCATTATTGTCAAAATAGTGTCAGTTAACCTTCTGCACTCTGGTGTCAAAAAAGGCAAAGTTTTCAACAGAAAAATATTTTCCATAATGCAGTTTGATATTTAACCAAATATACCTTGTTTGACAGAGCTCTGAGAGCTCTGTCAAACAAGATATAATTGGTTAAATTCATAGTTGAAGAAGAGGAAAACAGAGTGATGGGAGAAAATTCATTTGCACCACCAGAGTGCAAGAGGTTAAAACAACTGAATTTATCCAGGCTGCTGCAATCGTTCATTTGTTGTAATGGAGTAAGGTAGTGTGTTTTGTCTGTAAGCCTTTTTATTACATAAAATGACTGATGGCGAGTGCCTGTGGAAATTAGTCCACATGCAGTTCTTCTTTTTTTTTCTTGATTAACCCCTTAACACACACAATATCAAAATTTATTGTTTTAAATATTATTTATTTGGGTATATAGTCGAGGTCTCCGTACAAACATTTTGTATTATAACACTGACATCAGATGTCAGATTTCGATGTGCTTTGGTATGATGATAGACCAGCATGGCAGAAATCATATCCACATATCGCGGGTTTTGTCAACACATTTATATTGTGAGTTATGGCCCTTCAAAGAAAACTCTCTGTACGTATATTTTGTATTATAACTAAAGTCATTTGTGTGGAGATTTTGATGTCCTTTGGTATGAGAGTAGCAGGGGGGACAAGACATTCACATATTGAAGATTTTATCCATTCATACAGACCAGAGTTATGGCCCTCATTACACTTCTAAAACTTTCTGTGCAAACATTTGAGAATTATAACTTTGGTATTCGTTGTTGCATTTTGATATTCTTTGGTGTGGTGATTGACCATTTTGGGGGAAAGAATGCCCATGTACTCTTACCACAGTAATCACACTTAGGCCCCTTTTTAGTCTCAGGAAAACTGTCTGTTTCTGCCACTGCTTCGTGTAGCACTATTTTCTTGTTATTTGAAATCTTATTTTTTCAATTTTTCCTAACAGTTTTAACAAGACCATATCAAGTGACAAGCTCGTTCCAATGAGGGGTCACATGATTTTCTTTTGTTGAATTATTTTGAAGAAATTGAAGAAATAATGTTTTTTCAACTGCTCAATTTGTATATACAGTGGAGCCCACTTAATTGGATATCCCTTAATTGAATAACCCTGCTAATTGAATATAATTTCCCAACACAAAACCAGTTTCCATACTTCCAGTACAAATTTGACCTGTTAATTGAATACATGTTATAGTGTAAACTCCTGTTAATTGAATAAAAAATCTTTTTAACCTGTCAAGAAATTACCCTAACTCTCCCCAGCTTTCCTTTGTTTAAAGACCTATTTGGACTTGGTATATCCAATACAGGCATTTAATCTATTATATCTTGTTTGACAGAGCTCATGGAGCTCTGTCAAACAAGATATAATAGAATAAATGCTAAATTCGTCTCTAGAATACAGGAAGGTGGCACAATCCTTGCTAATTGAATACTCCTGTTAACTGAATAATTTTCATTGGCAAAGTGGCTATTCAATTAACAGGATTCCACTGTATATATTACAGGGGCAGCTGTGACCGATTCATTCGAAAAAGGGTTAAAAATCCCAACTTGGTGTTTGAGAAAAGCCAATAAGTTGCCACCATGGTGGTCATCCCACAAATCATTGTCATAAGGCCAGAGATTGATCCTTCATCCAACATTTTCATAATCAAAATTTATCATTTTTAACCCTTTACCAAACATGAAAAGCAGACGACACTTGCAAATAAAATTCTTGAACTAATTTTTTTTATTTTTTGCATCAAAGACATAGCTTATGACCCCTCATTGGAACAAGCTCTTTGGGCATGTTCCAATGAGGGGTCATAAGCTATGTTTTTTAGATGAAAAAGTAATAAAAATTGAATAGTGAATTTTGTCAATAGCGCTGGCCAGTTTTGACCATTACTTTGGGTAAAGGGTTAAGTATTATTTTTTTCAAATTTTTCCAAAAATTTCAACAGAACCTTATCACACAACCCCTCATTGTAATGAGCTTGTTCCAATGATGGGTCATCTAACATGGTTTTGTTGGAATTTTCTTTAAAACAATATTTTTTGACTGTTCAGTTTATATATTAGGCGATTTGTTAGGTAAAGAGTTATTGTAAATAGTAGAACTTGTTCGCCAATTATTTATTGGGGTTTAATGACACTTTTGACTACTGAGGTCACCTTCCGTCAGACTCTAACACTGCACTAGCAGGGTTACCATTGGTTGAAGGCAAGGGCACCATTGACATGCAGTATGCCTTGGCACACAGCACACCATGTTGGCAATCAGGATAAAGTGCATTGCCCAAGGGCACCACATAGTTACCGCGCTGGTCACGATTGAACCATACACCTTTCGGTTTGAAGTTTGGTGCTCTTACTGGGAGAGTGCTGAAAGCCCCTATTTGGGGTCTAGTCTGAGGTGCAGATACCTAAACATAAAGGCTTCATATTCAGTGAATGTGCTTCATATTCTCTTTGAAGAGACATTTTGTGGTCTGTATGGATTTGCTTTGTTACAATTTATTGGAGAGTGCCTGCAGGCGGCACTCTCCCATAAATTGTAACAAGGCAAAGACATATCAAATTTTCATGACCAAAAATAATTTAGCACTCGACCAGTTGACCACTGAGCCACCTTGATCACCATTACTGGTCAATAAATTTAATCACAATCAAGCCCTATATTTGTACTAAACCTCTACTTGTATTGCATATATTCTCAGCAATAGTAAGGAAGTATTGAGTATCCATCAGAGGATTTGGAAAACTAGATGTTCACATTTGTTGAGAATAAAGGCATACTATTTTATCATGTGCATTGAATTTTATAAATATTAGGCCTAAAAAAATTAAACATCTGTTTGACAGGCCCTCTTGTATGGACCTTTTGGGTGCCGCATGCTCTCTTTTTATAACCAATGCAAACTAAAAAAAAAATTAAAATTAAATGGCCCAAAACAAGCACACCAAGTTTCAAAGCGATCTGATCATAAATGTGCCCTGCAGTGTGTGCCAAAGGGAAATAATGATGCATAACTGCCTTAAGTTCATCGAAGCCCATTCAAGCGGCAACATTTTTTGATGGAAATCGATAGCTCCCATCTAGAGGTAACCCCAAACAACCATACAAAGTTTCAACTGATCCGAAAACTGATCCGATGATAAATGTGCCCTGTAGGGCATGCCAAAGGAATATATTGATGCCTGACTAAACCAAATTCAATGATCGTTGTCAACGTTAACATTTTTTGACGGAAATGGAAGAAAATCGATAGCTCCCATCCAGAGGTAACCCCAAACAAGCATACCAAGTTTCAAAGCGATCTGTTCATAAATGTGACACATAGGGCATGCCAAAGGAATATATTGATGCCTGACTAAACTAAGTTCAAAGGTCATTGCCAGTGGCAACATTTTTAGACGGAGATGGAAGAAAATCGATAGCTCCCATCTAGAGGTCACCCCGGACAAATGAACCCCAAACAAGCATACCAAGTTTCGAAGTGATCTCTTCAGGGTGTGCCAAGGGGAAATATTGATGCACAACTGCACTAAGTTCATCGAAGGTCGTTGCCAGCAGCAACACTTTTTGACGGAAATTAAAGAAAATTGATAGCCCCCATCTAGAGGTCACCCATAACAAGCATATTAAGTTTCAAAACATCCAAAAGAAATTGTGGACGTACGTACGCATGCCAACGGACGAGAAGTGACGGCAATAGCTCAGCTTGACTGTTAAGTTGAGCTAAAAATGTCTGCAGGTGGGCTTTTTTCAAAGTTTTGTCAATATTATTTCTTCACCCTCCAAGGTTTTGAGACTTGATTTGTTTCAACTGGTTGAGGGCTCCATTATTTTTAGTAATCTGAATTTGTTCATCAAAATTTGTTTTATCCGAAGTTATTGAAAAGTGCCGAGAGGCACTCTTCAATAATTTGTGATAAAACAAATTTATATAAACAAAATATTATTTGTGGAAGACTGAATTGAAATGTGAGCAAGGAAAATGTTGGCTTCTAGCATTCAATCAGTTAAGCTTCAGAACTCCCTGCAATCTGATGTCAAAATTTTGAAATTTCAAACATTTCTTTTCAATTTTAAGCAATTTTATCTTGTTTGACAGAGCTAAACAAGACCCAATTGGTTGAATTCCTAGTTGCATAATGAAAAAAAATGAAAGTGTCAATGACACTGTAGCTCAACTTGTCAAGACAAAGACATGTACATGTATAGTATGTGACACAGCAATGACAAACATCTAGGTAATGACCTGATAACAAAGGTACATATAAAGTATTGTAACGGTCTGTACATAAATACTGACCGTTGCCTGTAACAAATGTATAGGTAAAGTATTGTAAAGGTGGGTGACAGTCAGATGCTGAACTAGAAAAGAAATCTTTGAGTCCCAGAGTGGGTCTGACTGAACCCCAAAATATTTGTTCTCATAGCACAGTGATAACAAAGGCACCCCAAAACACACTCGTTCCTGTCCCAAGGTGAAAACAAAAGTACTCAAGACGTTTTGTGAAGATCAGTTCATAAATACTAGCTGTATAGAACTTGTGACAAAAAACTGATTGGACCTAATTTCGGTACAAAATGGCCACTGGCAGCCATCTTGAATTTTGGACCGTACCCAGAAACACTCATTCTCATCCCAAGGAGATAACAAAGGTACCCAAGAAGTTTTGTGAAGATCGGTTCATAAATACAGCCTCTACCCTGAGCCGTATTGACATGTGTGCTTACATTGTGTAAGTAGCACTGAATAAATCAAAGTTCATCTAATTTGCATAATTTCTGCACGAAAAAAAAAACCCTTACAATATGTGATGTATTCCATGTTACTAAACATTCATACAAAAATTTATTCAAATCAGAACTTTCATACAGAAGTTCTATACAAAAAACTGATTGCACTAATTTTGGTACAAAATGGCTGCTGGTGGCCATCTTGAATTTCGGACCACACCCAAAAACACTCGCTCTCATCCCACGGTGATAACAAAGGTACCCAAGAAGTTTCGTAAAGATTGGTTCATAAATATGGCCTCTAGTCTGAGCTGTATAGAAGATGTGTACAAAAAACTGATTAGACCTAATTTCGGTACAAAATGGCCACTGGCAGCCATCTTGAATTTTAGACCGCAACCAGAAACACTCGTTCTCGTCCCAAGGTGATAACAAAGGTACCCAAGACATTTCGTGAAGATCAGTTCATAAATACAGACTCTAGTCTGAGCCGTATTACATGTGTACTTACTGTGTGTAAGTCGCACTGAAAAAATCAAAGTTCATCTAATTTGCATAATTTCTGCACGAGAAAAAAACCCGTATTATATGTGATGCATCCCATGGTACTAAACATTCACACAAAAAAATTATTCAAATCAGGGCTTTCATATGGAAGTTCTGTGCAAAAATCTGATTGCACCTAATTTTGTACAAAATGGCTGCCATCGGCCATCTTGAATTTCGGACTGGACCCAAAAACACTCGTTCTCGTCCCGAGGTGATACCAAAGTTACCCAAGAAGTTTCGTAAAGATCGGTTCATAAATACGGCCTCTAGCCCGAGCCGTATTGGCATTTGCACTTACAGTGCTGAAAGTAACCCAAAAAAACATCAAAATTAGTCTAATTTGCACAATTTAAGTACGAGAAAAAAACCCGTATTATATGTGATGTATCCCATGGTACTAAACATTCATACAAAAAATTATTCAAATCAGAGCTTTCATATGGAAGTTCTGTACAAAAAACAGATTTCTGCATCGTCGGTACAAAATGGCGGCTGGCAGCCATCTTGAATTTCGGACCGCACCCAAAAACACTCGTTCTCGTCCCACGGTCATAACAAAGGTACCCAAGAAGTTTCGTAAAGATCGGTTCATAAATACGGCCTCTAGCCCGAGCCATAGCAGCTTGGCACTTACAGCTCTGAAAGTAACACTAAATAAATCAAAGTCAGTCTAATTTGCATAATTTACGCACGAGAAAAAAACCCGTATTATATGTGATGTATCCCATGGTACTAAACATTTATACAAAACTTTATTCAAATCAGAACTTTCATACAGAAGTTCTGTACAAAAAACTGATTTTTGCATCATCGGTACAAAATGGCCACTGGCAGCCATCTTGAATTTCGGACCACACCTAAAAACACTCATTCCCGTCCCAGGGTCATAACAAAGGTACACAAGAAGGTTCGTAAAGATCGGTTCATAAATACGACCTCTCGCCCGAGCCATAGCCAATTGTTGACGTACGGACAGACGGCCAGACGGACGGATGGACAGACGGACGGATGGACAGACGGACGACGGGCCATGACAATAGCTCAAATTTGACTTCGTCAAAGTTGAGCTAAAAATGATTCTTGAAATTTTTATATTGCTTTGTCAGGGTAAGGAAGGACAGGGATAATCTGCACAATCACCAGGGCACTGGCATCTTTTATGCATGTTGTCGGCATTGGGAATCCATTGGACATTAACCGATAAATTGGATTATTTTAAAGTTTGCATTGGAAATAAAAAGAGAATGTGTTAGCCAAAAAGATCTGAGAAACATATTTTATCTTTTATAGGTTTTATATCTGAATTATTTCAAAGTAAATGAAAGTGTCAATGACACTGTAGCTGAACTTGACTGTGTGTAGTGTTTGAAGAAAAGGATAATGTTCAATGTTTATGAAAGGATTATGAAACAAGACAAGAATTGTGATAATTGAGAATATATTAATTTCTGCTCCCTACATGCTATGTTTTCATTTAGAATAATTTGAGGTGTAGACTATACTAAAGAATTGACGTCGGGGTTAATGTTGCCCTCACAGTTAATGTATTGTCAACCAAAGTTACCAAGTTACAGTAGAATCATTCCAAAACGAGTCATCCTACCAAGTTACAATTAAATCCTTTCATAAATTTAACTTGTACACTTTGCTAATCTAGGTCACTTGACGGTTCGGTGGTCACGGTTGACAAATCATGACCAAAATAGGAGAGACTCATCTAGATATACCAAGTTATCCTACCAAGTTACAATGAAATCTCTTCATAAAAACAACCTGCAGACAGTGTAGAATCTAGGTCACATGACCAGGCAGCAGTAATGGCTGACCGATCGTGGCCAAAATAGGAGTCTCATCAAGACCTCATACCGAGTTATGAATCCAAGTTACCATGAAATTGCTTCATAAATATGAACTGTAGACTGTGCTGAACAAATATGGGTCATTCCCTGCGGCCATCACAGCTGATCTATCAGAGCCAAAGCAAGACATTCTCTTCTAGACATCATACTGAGTCATCCTATAAATTTGCAATGAAATCCCTTCATAAATGCAAGCTGTAGACTGTGCTGAAGGAAACTAGGTAAAATGCCCCTGCGGCCATCACAGTTGACTGAACCAGACTAAAACAGGGCGTTCGCATCTAGACATTTTACAATCATCCTACAAAGTTACAATAAAATCCCTTCATAAATATGACCTGTTGACTGCGCTAAAGGTTTTCGGCCTGCGCAGCCATCACGGTTGACCGATCGCGACCAAAAGGGGTACTTTCTCATCTCGACCTTATATGGAGTCATCCTACCAAGTTGAAATGAAATCCCTTCATAAATACGATCTGTTGATTGTGCTAAAGCCTTTTTGGGTTTTGGGCTCGCACGCCCGTCACGGTTGACTGATCGTGATCAAAAGGGGATGTTCTCATCTTGACATTATACAGAGTCATTCTACCAAGTTACAATGAAATCCCTTCATAAATATGACCTGTAGACTGTGCTAAAGGTTTTGGGCTTGCGTAGCCATCACAGTTGACTGATCACAACCAAAAGGGGACTTTCTTATCTAAACATAACCTTGAACCTGCATATGAAATTTTGTGATGATCGGACAAGAACTATGGGGTGTAGCAAGTGCTAAAGATGAAAGTGTCAATGACACTGTAGCTCAACTTGACAAACTTGAACTTGGTAAGTTATAAATGAAATGGCAAAATTGAAGATCATTGGGACCAATGTCAGTTTTTTTGCCAGTGGCAACATTTTTTGACAGAAACCGAAGAAAATCGATAGCTCCCATCTAGAGGCCTCCCCAAACAAGCATGCCAGGTTTCAACGCAATCCGATCATAAATGTGCCCTGTAGGGTGTACAAAAGGGAAATATTGTGGTCTGACTAGACTAAATTCTAAGAACGTTGGCCGTGGCAACATTTTTTGACGGAAATGGAAGAAAATCGATAGCTCCCATTTAGAGGTCATCGTAAATAAGCATACCAGGTTTCAAAGCAATGTAATCATAAATGAGCCCAGTAGGGTTAGCCAAAGGGAAATATTGTGGTCTGACTAAACTAAGTTCTAAGAATGTTGGCTGCGGCAACATTTTTTGATGGAAATTTAAGAAAATCAATAGCTCCCATCTAGATGTCGCCCCAAACAAGCATGCCAGGTTTCAAAGCAATCCGATCATAAATGTACCCTGTAGGGTGTGCCAAAGAGAAATATTGAGTCTTCTGACTAAACTAAGTTCTAAGAACGTTGGCCGTGGCAACATTTTTTGACAGAAATTGAAGAAAATCGATAGCTCCCATCTAGAGGTCTCCTCAAACAAGCATACCAGGTTTCAAAGCAATCTGATCGTAAATGTACCCTGTAGGGTGTGCCAAAGGGAAATATTGAGGTCTGACTAAACAAAGTTCTACGAACGTTGGCCGTGGCAACATTTTTTGCCAGAAATTGAAGAAAATCGATAGCTCCCATCTAGAGGTCACTCTAAATAAGCGTATCAGGTTTCAAAGCAATCAAATCATAAATGTGCCCTGTAGGGTGTGCCAAAGGGAAATATTGTGGTTTGACTAAACTAAGTTCTAAGAACGTTGGCCGCGGCAACATTTTTTGACGGAAATTGAAGAAAATCGATACCTCCCATCTAGAGGTCACCCCAAACAAGCATAAGAAGTTTCAAAGTAATCTGATCATAAATGCGACCTGTGAGGTGTGCCAAAGGAAATTGTGGACGTACGTACTAACGTACGTACGTACGTACGTACGTACGCCGACGGACGAGAAGTGATGGCAATAGCTCAGCTTGACTTTGTCAAGTTGAGCTAAAAATGTGAACAGACTCGCAGACTAACACTCGTGATGGCAACAGTTTATCTTGACTTTTGTCAAGTTTAGTACACACAAGTTTTTTCGAAAATTGAAAACCGCTAAAGGCCTCTCAGCCCAGACAGCTCCACCCATGGTCACTGCTTTTAGAGTAAACTACATACAAGAAAAGAATCCAAGTGTTACTGCTTGTGACCTTGACCTTGATGATATAACAATGGGTAAAGGTCATGACACAATATTAGGCTATGGGTAAGAATTGTGTGAATGGTAAACGAGTTCTGTCTCACAGATTCAATTATACAGACCAGACAAGGGCTATATAACAATATCAAAGCTTGGCTGTGTGTGTGACCTTGACATGACCTTGGATCCAATCATACCAAATTATATGGACTGGGGAAAAGTGATAGTGAAATGTCAAAACTTTTCTGTTGCCACAACAGAGGCATGTGACAATGGCCTTGTGGGGCACACACCATAATTTACGACACACTGTCTTTTGATGTTTTGTTTTGTCAAAAAATATTCAGTGATTAAGGAGTTATGGCCCAGATAAACAAAATGTTGACAGAATGGACAAGTGACAGACAATCTTTACCAGAAAAACTCTTGCTGTCAATTGTCCAGAAAATCTAACAAGAGGCCCCAGGGGGCCTGAGGGCGCTCACCTGACATGGTAGCCTAAATATCAACCCACAGAACTGATTTCAACAAGTTGCATCTGCTCCTCCTAAGAAAAGCTTATACCAAATATCCAAAGATTCTGACAATAGATCTAAAAAAAAGATTTTTTAAAGAATATTCCTCGTATTGAATCCCACAGAGAGCCCATATATGAACCCAGGGACTTGGCTTTCTCGTATTGAATCCCACAGAGAGCCCATATATGAACCCAGGGACTTGGCTTTAACAAACTTGAATATCACCCCCCTAAGGATGCTGCACACCAAATATCAAAACATTCTGACTGCTGGATCTGAAGATAATTTTTAAAGAAAATTCCTCATTTTGAACTGAGTTACAATTCGAGCTCCCACAGTGAGTCCAAATATGGACCTTGGGGCATGGCTTGAATAAACTTGAATCTCACCCTCCTAAGGATGCTGCATACCAAATATCAAAACATTCCGACTGCTGGATCTGAAGAAGAAGATTTTTAAAGAAAAATCCTCATTTTGAACTAAGTTATCATTCAGGCTCCCACAGTGAGCCCAAATATGGACCTAGGGACATGGCTTGAACAAACTTGAATCCCCACCCCCCCCCCCCTGATCTGAAGATAATTTTTAAAGAAAATTCCTCATTTTGAACTAAGTTACAATTCGAGCTCCCACAGTGAGTCCAAATATGGACCTTGGGGCATGGCTTGAATAAACTTGAATCTCACCCTCCTAAGGATGCTGCATACCAAATATCAAAACATTCTGACTGCTGGATCTGAAGAAGAAGATTTTTAAAGAAAAATCCTCATTTTGAACTAAGTTACCATTCAGGCTCCCACAGTGAGCCCAAATATGGACCTAGGGACATGGCTTGAACAAACTTGAATCCCCCCCCCCCCCCCCCCCCCCCCCCCCCAAGGATGCTGCATACCAAATATCAAAACTTTCCAACTGCTGGATCTGAAGAAGATTTTTAAAGAAACTTGCTCATTTTGAACTAAGTTATAATTCGGGCTACCACAGTGAGCCCAAATATGAACCCAGAGACTTGGCTTGAACAAACTTGAATCTCACCACCCCTAAGCATGGTGCATACCCAATATCAAAAGATTCTGCCTTCTGGATCTTGAGAAGATGATTTTCAAAGAAATTTGCCTGAAATGCACGAAGTTCAAATTTGGGCTCCTATACCAAATCCAAATATAAACCCAGGGAGCCGATTTGAACAAACTTGAATCAGATCCACCCCCACAATGTTGCATACCAAATATCCAAAGATTCTGCCTGCTGAATCTGGAGAAGATTTTTGAAGAAATTTGCCTGAAATGCACTATGTTCGAATTCAAGCTTCTATAGTGAGCCCAAATATGAATCTAGGGAGCCGATTTGAAGAAACTTGAATCAGATCCACCCCACAATGTTGCATACCAAATATCAAAAGATTCTGCCTGCTGGATCTGGAGAAGATGATTTTTGAAGAAATTTGCCTGAAATGCACAAAGTTCGAATTTGACCTTCTATAGTGAGCCCAAATATGAATCTAGGGAGCCGATTTGAATAAACTTGAATCAGATCCACCCCACAATGTTGCATGCCAAATATCAAAAGATTCTGCCTGCTGGATCTGGAGAAGATGATTTTTTAAGAAATTTGCCTGAAATGCACTAAGTTCGAAATCAGGCTCCAAAACTGAGCCCGAATATGAACCCAGGGGACCGATTTGAACAAACTTGAATCAGATCCACCCTACAATGTTGCATACCAAATATCAAAAGATTCTGCCTGCTGGATCTGGAGAAGAAGATTTTTTAATGTTTTTCCCATTGCCAACAGTGTTAAAAATTGCTGACTCGGCACTTTTTCAAAGTCCTGAAAAAAGTACCTTGTGATCAAACCGATGGGGATTTTTTTTAACCATTCTATCCTACTGGATAAAAGTAAGCTTTATACAAAATAAGAATTCTCTGTGCCGTGTAGTTTTGGAGATATGGCAGTTTTAAGGTTTTTCCTATTTTTATCTTCTGAGGTTCCCACGGGGCAATGAGAAAACTTTTTTTGGCATCAATCAACTACTTATGACCCATTATCATCCCATATCAAATTTGGTTCAAATCAACCTCATGGTTCTGAAAATAGAAATTTTAGGCGTGGCCAAAATTTTTGCCCATCCCATACGAAGGCAAATAATGCCAGACAAACTTCTCTTGAACAAACTTGATTCTAAACCTCAAAAGGACTCTGTATACCACATATCAAGTCTCTGCTACTGGTGGTTCATTAGAAGATTTTCAAAAAAATTGGCCATTTTTTCCCCACCCCTCTGCTCAATATGATCCGAAACCTAATTTGGATAAAAATCAAAATGCCCCTATATAACCACTACTTACGTGAAATTTAATTAAAATGTGGCCAGCGGTTTAGGAGAAAGAGGCTCAAACACCACCTTCACGCAGGACGACAGACGACAGACAAAGAGTGATAAGAAAAGCTCACCCTGACTTTCAGTCAGGTGAGCTAAAAAGTAGCACAGAATTACTTCACATCTAGTTAAGTTTCCATTGCAAGCTATATAATTTAATACAACAATTGTATGTTATTTGATTTGAAACGTCGAATCACGGAGTTCACATGATAGCTCACACATAAACTAACTTAACCCTTTGAACCCTAGAGGCCATTTTTCCGGCCAGCAACATGATACATAACGTCGTTAAATAGTATGGCTGTTCAGTAAATGTGTGGGGTAGACCAATCAATGTTTTCAACATGCAGCCCTGAGGCTGCACGTTGAAAATGTTGATTGGTCTACCCCAAATAATGAATATGGTCTCTTCTAATTGCTGCCACTGAACTGGCATGGAAGATACCACTACAGTTTAAAGGGTTCAATATCTGATTTTCGCCATTTTCATGTGAAGGAAGAAGCTAGAAAAAGAACAAATAACCATATTTTCCTTTTTTTTTTTTTAATTATTCCATTCTTCACTTCCACATTCCATTCAACACAACAGATGTAATTTATAAAAGTTTGTGAACATGAACGATCATTTGTCTACTCCGGAATAGCTTTTCAGAAGGCGGTGATGGTTCCATTGTTCTACTATGTTAATATATAATTTAAAAAAACTATTATAGCACTATTCTCATTGGTCTTCAGCCAGTTTTTCTGCCTTAGCAACCACTTCCTCAATAGGTCCAACCATGTAGAAGGCAACTTCTGGTAAATGGTCCAACTCACCTGAAATAATCAAAATAATTCTTAATCAGCAGATGCAAAACAATAAAGGTTTTAACTGTTGTAGTGACTCAATGGGATTTTCAAAACAACCCAGTGAACGAAAAGAGTACCTCAAACCAGGAAACTTACATTCTGGAACGAATTTCTAACTCATGGATATGCCAAAGCCTGGAAATAAGCAATCTGTCATTTGGTGAATGAGGTCACCCGAGGGTGAATTTGCTGATGCTATCCCATAGAGTGTACTAGAATTCCAAAATTCATCCTCTGGGTACCTCTTTCTGTTTTGGCCTGTGACCCTGATTCAGATTTAGATTCACAGAGGGTAAATTTTGTGATGCTACCCTGCTTTGCAGGGTAGCATCACCAAATTCACCCTCTGGGGAACTCATTCTGCAGATTATTTATTTATTGGTGTTTAAGGTCACATGTTTCTGGACAATGGCTAATCATGACCACAACATGGAGATAAAGTCAAGGTCAGTCAATCATTTATACCCCATGTTGCCTATTTTAGAGGACTCTTACCCCAAGCATTAGTGACTGGGTCCTATTTTACCAGTGAAACAGAACTTGTTTACCACAGTAACGAAGCACTGCTTCACTTCCCGAGTTTCCCGTTGGGGCATTCTGCAGATGACAGTCTGCTTATTTCCAGTCTTGGATATGCCCAGACAGGTAAAATGAAAGTGAATTAAAAACAAGACTGTTCACTGATGAATACATTTAGTTATTGGCATTAAACACCACTTTCAACATCCAGGGACATATGTCGGCAGTTTTACAGGTGAAGGAAGCCTGAGTAACTGGAGAGAACTAAAACATATTTTATAGTGACAGGTACCAGCAGTTTTGTGCCTGTCATCCTGTACTAACTTCATGATGATCGCAATCCAATAGTATGGTGTACTTTTACATCAAGAAATCATCATTTTTCTGTATGTGTGAAGAGCAGTTTACATTGGTCGTGACACTATGTGCAAGTTTATTGAACATAATCCTCATTTTAATTGAATAGTTATCTGATCAAAATCTTGTCTTATTTGAAATTTAATTTATTTATTGGGGCTTAACCCTTTAGCCAACATAACTGCCAAAACCGGCCAGCGCTATTCTAAAAAATCGTCAATTAATTTTCAATATATTTTCATTTTTGTCTCAAAAACATAGGTTGTGACCAATCTTTGGAACGAGCTCGTTCCAATGAGGGGTCATAACCCATGTTTCTGAGACAAAAAATTAGTTATTCAAGAACTGTGTTTGCAAGTGTCTTCTCATTTTCATGTTAACCCTTTACCTAACGAATCGCCCGCATCCGCCCGCGTAATATGCAAATTCAGCAGTTGAAAAAATATTATATTTCAAAACATTTCAACAAAACCATATCATGTGACCCCTCGTTGGAACGAGCTCGTCGAGCTCGTTCCAACGAGGGGTCACATGATATGGTTTTGTTGAAATTTTTTGAAAAATTAAAAAAAATAATATTTAAAATAATAAATTTGGATATTGTCTGCGTTGGGTAAAGGGTTAAAGGGTTAAAGCCACATAAGCTGACAAGGTTACATTGTGGCAATAAAACTGTGCTTTGTGTAAATTTGTTAAATTATTAATTTATAATTAATTAAATGTACCAAAACAATGTTTTAAAATCAGGACAAGGATTACACATTGCCGATGCGGAGGTAAAGTTTTTTTGCACCTGTAAGGCTTGTCATTATAAAAAAAACAAATCCACTGATATTTGCTCAAGTTAAAGCACTAACGACCCAACAAAAGGCAAAAATTAATGAATTAAGAGCTATAACTCCACTCAGTATGGCTGAACAGTACCAGTTTTCAGACTCATTCAAGACATTAAGTCGTGCCTACCAAATATTGACCAAATCCATTGATATTTGAAGCTATCATGGCAAGAGCTGAAAACAGGCAAAAATTAACGAATTAGGAATTGAAGTGGTATTGCATGATTCATGTTACTGAATTTGTAATCACAAAAGCAAAGAATTTTGACTGGAAAGCCGATTGGCCCAGGGCAGTCTTTTGATTTTGAGGCGAGCTGTCGCTCTTGATTACGATCGCACCCACAATTTTCACTTTTTGCAGTCCTGGTAATTCATCCTTGTTTCCTCTGCAAAAAAATTGCTGTGGAAAACTGGTGCTTCTACAGCAATTGGCGTGAAGCCTGTTTGTGTAAAAATCATCAGGGGGCAAGGCATAGTCTCAATTGACATGTATATGTAGTGTGCGGTGAAGTGAAAACTTTTAAGTAACTTTAACATGTGAGAGTAGTTTGAGATACATATATAATCACAATCAGTGTGCAGAATCTTTCACTCAATTAGATCATGCCAATATCATGAACCATGTTAATGCTGAGAAAAAATCTTGGGAGTAAGCAGGTATCTTGCTCAATACATATAGTATGATAGAAATGAGACGTAGCATAACCACAAACTAAGTATCTCATTGCTTCTGTGTTGATAAAACCAGAATCTGACATCAGTTTCTGGAAAGCTCTGTAAGAGCTTTCCAGAAACTGATGTCAGATTCTGGTGTTATCAACATCAGGGTTCGTACACCCTTGAGAAAAACAAATTCCAGGACTTTCAAGGACTTTTTCCAAGCATCATCCAGGACCTTTCCAGGACCTTCTGATAACATAATGCTGACCCTATTTCATACTTGCGTACCTGTTTATAACATAATAGCGGTCACGTAATGGGCCGAATAATACCAGGAATACCTGATGCACTATTCAGGAGGCACACTGTTTTTCTATGAAAAAAGAACAGACTTTATGCACGGTCAATCTACGCAATTACGCCAATTATTAGAGCAATTTTTTTCATAAACACGCTAGATTATTGACACTACATATTTTTCAAGCACTTTCCAGGACTTTACTACTGGAGATACGATTTTCAAGCACTTTCCAGGCCCTGGAATTTCGATTTTTTAATTCAAGCAGTTTCAAGGAACCGTATGAACCCTGAACATAGAAGCAGAACAGTTTCTAGTGGTTATGCTGCAACTTGTACTGTATTATTTATTTATTTATTTATTGATGTTTAAGGTCACATATTTATGCACAATGGCTAATCATGACCGTGACAGTTTTACGGGTGGAGGAAGCCGGAGTACCCGGAGAGAACCACCGAGCAACGACGAGCAGCTAACTTGTACTGTAAATTGTAAGATTAGCAATACAGCATAGTGCAAACCACACGGTTTGATTCCTTGTGTAACCTGGAAGTTGTGGAATTTCTGCCACCACAAGGCTTTCTGAAGAAGCCATCCTAGGCAGTATTTTTGGTGTGGATATTTTTCCTTTCCTCAGCATTTTCTTTGGCACTGCTGATTGCTGAGGGTGAATTACCGGGGCTGCTTTTTGCGAGTAGACAACAGCATGTACTGGCTAAACCCAGCAAGTAATTAACCCTTTACCTAATGAATCGGCTGCATCCATCAGCGTTATATACAAATTGTGCAGTAAAAAAAAAACCCTAGAAGCACTGTCACAGTGCCGAAGCTGCGACGATTTGTGCAATGCCAATGATGTTTTAAAACTCGTTGGTGACAAATAAACTCAAGTCCATAAATGTGACAGAAATTATCCGAATGACATGCACTATTGAGAGGGTGTAGACATCATGAAGATACACGTGCATACCAAGTATGGTGTAATTCCATCAAGTATTTTAGGAGTTATGGTGTTTTTTAAACTCGGTGACAGAGACCGACAGACAGACCAACATTGCCACATACAGAGCTGCTCGTCGCAGCTAAAAATTCAACTTCAACAAACCGTATCATGCAACACCTCAATGGAATGAGCTCATTCATTCAGATGAGGAGTCTCATTATATGGTTTTGTTGACTTCTGACTGCTCCATTGAAGTTGCATTTCATGTATTACACCAAACTCAAATAATTTTGATTATTGCTGTGAAAAAGTTATTTGAAAAACTTGGTTATATTTTTGGAATCTCAATTTACTGCACACAAGTGGAGTGAATGGTGCACAGATGTTTGTTGGTGTTTTTCTTATAAACAATTTCCCGATGCCGGAAGTCAACAACAGCATGCTTCACTTCAAATGGTAGGGAACAGTATACAGTACGCCTCACATTTTCAAAATTACATGACTGCTCCCAGGTTCATTCTCTTTAAGTATTAGGTCTTTCAAGCCATTTTCAAGGATCTTTCAGACAACAGAAAATTCATTGCTACATGCATATAGCTTTGAGTGAGACTTTGATCAAAAGCACAGATATTAGTTTAAAGCCAAGAAGCCCAAAGCTGAGTCGGCTCGCCTTCAGTACTGTCAAGCAGGAGCTCATACTGATGTTATGAATAATAATTAAAAGAAAGTCCTGTAACCTGAGCGGTTGTTTTTTGTTTGAGTGCTGTCTGCCTATTCAAGCTGACAGCACTCTACTGAAAACTGCTGAATCACAAGTCTTGATACGTTCAATAAGTTCTCTCTTTTCTCATGCTTGTATACATTAAGACTTTGAACCATCCTTAACCCCTAGCACTCTGGTAGTGCAACAACATTTTCTCCAATCACTCAGTTTTTCACTTGTTTAATAAGGAATTTAACAAATTAAATCTTATTTGACAGAGCTCAATGAGCTCTGTCAAACAAGGTATATTTAGTTAAACATCAAACTGCATTATGGGAAATATTTGCTGCTGAAAACTTTGCCATTTTGACATCAGAGTGCAGAGGGTTAAACATCAGGGACTTACAAGGCTAATGCAATTACTTCAAGAAGGCCTTGGAAAAAGATTTTTCAATTTAAGGAACAGAATGATCTCTGTGGGTCATAATGTGCCTGAAGTTCTCCGACTTCCTGCCGAAAAAACTGGAATCTCACCTGGTGAAAGTGAAATGCAAAATCTTGTTTTGCATTCAAAGTACTGAGCAAGTTTTAAGTCGTAAAGTTCACTTTCAAATTAATAATTTTATTCCATGCCCATTCCTGCCTAACAAAAACAAGTCTGTCAAACGACACACTTACCAGAAAGAATCATTTTGAATCCCTTAATTGCTTCCTTTAACGGCACATATTTTCCAGCTGATCCTGTGAAAACTTCTGCAACCTGGAAGGGTTGCGACAAGAACCTTTGAATTTTACGAGCTCTTGATACAGTCAGTTTGTCGTCTTCTGACAACTCATCCATACCCAAAATGGCAATGATATCTTGTAGGGATTTATAATCCTGTAAAAAACAAAAATTTAAAAATTCAAACAAGATAGTCAGGTAACATTCCATTTCCCCAACAACCTTTGTGACTAGAACATCTAGATCAACTATGACACTGAACAAATTGAAGTTTTATTACAAATTTATTGTTACTAAACACAGTTCGTACATCTTTGTCAAAAAAAATTCCATAACCTTTTAACCCTTTATTTACCCAACGAATCGACCGCATCTGCCTGCATAATATGCAAATTCAGCAGCTGAAAAAATATTTTTCCAGAAATTTAACTAAAAAAAACATATAAAGTGACCACTCTTTGGAATGAGCTCGTTCCAAAGAGGGGTCATATGATATGGTTTTGTTGAAATTCTTTGAAAAAATTGAAAAAATGATATTTGAAATAAATTTTGAAATCGTCTGCATTGGGTCTTTAAGGGTTAAAGAATTTTTCAAGTGCTTTCAAGGAATTCAACCAAAAAGTATTTGAATCTTCTCTGATGTTCATGAGAGACAGGGGGTCAGTCTGGCAGCTGGTTTTAGGGAGAAGTGACTTCTCCCTCCAGAGACTTCAGGGAGAAGTCAGTGGACATGAGGGAAAAGTTAGAAAAAAAAAACATACATGACATCATGACAAATAAATGTACACAGAGGACACAATAACCAACATGACAAATTCTGGAGAAAAAGTTGTACAAACATACATGCACAAAACTAAGTCAGACGGTATACAAGAATGTAGATTAAAATCACCCCACCTACAAAAAAACTGTGTCTTTCATGGTTTCAGAATGCCCTAACTCTTTCCCCACAAGTGATGACTATAGTTGCCATGCAGTTGATTTTGTGCATAAAGTTTTTCTTGAGAAACAAACAATCAGACCTGCATGATTTGAAAACAACTACGAGAAAAATATTCCAGGACTTCCAAGGACCTTTTATGGAATTCTTCATGTACTTTCCAGGACCTCAGCTTGGAATTATTGTAATCATCTCTGATCTTCATATGTATACAACAGTGGCGTAAGAAATGTAGAGATGGACGCTTTTCAAATTTCATGTCAGTTCTGGTTTTGCTTTCATTGAAAGAGTTGGGTTTTCGGTTTCCATTGTACAAACGTAATACATTGCATTTGTATATTGGAAGATGTATTTGGGAGCCAGTCAGTGTCACAGGGACTCCCTTTCCAGGGCAATGCACCTGTGTAATATACCAGCACTCTGATTTTCTGAGCATAAAATTAACTCAAGAATTTAAAGTTTGAGAAAAATTATTTTTGCCTCGAGTCTGTTGCAAAACTGAAAATGGTTCACTTTAGGTTGTTTCTCTTTATTCTGAGAAGTGAAGACCTGATTCAAGTTTTTTAACATTAAAGTTAAAAACCACGACGATGGGTTTTCTGTAATTGTTTCGGTTTTGATAACAAAACCGAACCAAATTTTCGCTTAACTGCCTAATTCGAAGAAATGAGTTGCAGAATTTGTCACTTTTTACCGTTTTTGCCAATTCCAACTCTTACCGTTTTCTTCAGAAACGATTTATTGAGTGTGGGTCAAAATTTCTTTCCGAGGCTGTCCAATGTCAAGAAACTCGAAAACCAAACAGTTTCAAGGTCCTAGAATTTCAATTTTAAAATTCAAGCTCTTTCCAGGACCGCTGCCTGGGTTAACCCTTAAGGGTTTTGAGATTTTATACATTTAACAATCCACGTCCGGTGGCTTTGCAGTTGTTTTTAGGCAGGCCAAGACTTACCTAAAAACAACTGCATATTTAGCAGTGCTGGAAATGAACAAAATTGACGGGTGCAGTTTTAAGCTCCTGGGAAATCAGAGACCGGAGTAAATTGCACCTGTGAAATGTTAGTGTATGAATATTCGAGGAAATACTGTCACCAAACACCAGAAACCTTAACTCTTTGAACTCTGGTGGTATCTTCCATGCCAGTTCAAAGTCAGCAGTTAGAAGAGCCCATATTCATTATTTGGGGTAGACCAATCAATATTTTCAACGTGCAGCCTCGGGCTGCATGTTGAAAATACTGATTGGTCTACTCAACACATTTACTGAACAGCCGCCCTATTTAATGACGTTATGACGTACAATGTTCCTGGCTGGAAAAAGGGCCGTTCAGGTTCAAAGGGTTAAATGTATAAGGAATTGCTGAATTATAACAGTAACTTGCTACTGGCCACAGAGGGCTGCTTTCTCAAAACACACATTTTTTGCCCTCGCAGTATATTAGTGCTCCACAATATTTTTCAACAAGTGCATTGTTTAGCTCCCTTAAAATGGACAACTCAGGTGCCGTCGGGAGCAACTGCACTCGCACCCATTTCATTTCCAGGACTGATTTAGAATGTAATTTGCGAATTAATCCAGAGAGAACATGTTGGAACACCTATTCTGCCGGTGTAAATACTGATCAAAATTGGAACAAGAGGCCCCCCAAGGAGCCTTAATCGCTCACAGGCCAAAGTGGTTCAAAGAAGTATTTGGTAGTGCTGCCGCGGTTATCCGGATAACCGATTAACCTGTGGTTAAAACTTTGACCGGTCAAGAAAATGTTTTAACCGGTTAACCTTACATTCACTATACTCACCGTACATGTCCATGTATAAGTCGCCCCCGTGTATAAGTCGTTTGGGATGCAACGGAAATAGGTAAGTTTTTACGAGTTACCACGGGTGAATAAGATAAAAGAATAAAGGAAAATTGTTATTAAAGATTTAAAAAAATATTCGCATTTATTTGTTTTTCGTTGTTTGTTTATCACCCCAATGTCTTCATCCCTGTCAAGAAACTCCAACGCTCGTTTGTGACTGAAACTTCATAGTTTCAGAGGCAGAGCACCATTTGCGCCGTAACCTGCGCAGTTGTGATTAAGTTGTTTTTTCCGGAACACGAGAACGTTCCGGAAAAACCAATAAAAATACAACAAATGCACAGGTTACAGCGCAAATTATTTTTAAATTGTTGTCCCACTTAAGCATTGTTGGTGCTATTGAAACCAACTTTACCTGGTGCACGTGTGCGTAATTTATAACCGGACCTTACACATCAGTGAATTGGAGTTCATGGAATAAATAAATACATCTCTCCAGGTATTGCTGGCAAACATTTAATGTGTTATTATTTATTTTTTCGTTGTTATTTTGATGATTTTGTATTTTTTATGGTTTCATCCATATCGGCCCCACAAACCTGTTGATTTCCTTTACACACACTGATGTAAACACATGGGCAATTGAATAACAATGACCAAATAGAATACTTCTTTATTATTATTTATGGTCAATGTAAATAACATTGGCCGGTCCGATATAATAGTTACAGTTGAAGCAAGAACACACTACAAATACAGGTACCTTAAATGCGGTTAACCCCGGTCAAACACGCTGGTTAACCGATCAGAAAAAAGTCTTAACCGCGGCAGCACTAGTATTTGGGGTCACATTCAGTTAGAAATGGTTCATCAACACTACAAAGGAATGAAGTCATGAGACAAATTTTATGGAACTAGGGACATGGCTTAAACAAACTTGAAGAATCTTGCTGCATACCAAATATCAAAAGCATTCATCTGCTGGATCTGAAGAAGAAGATTTTTAAAGAAAGTTAAAAAATTTATAGTAATTTATATATTTTTTATACTTACCAATGACCCAGACATAGCTGGTGCTAACTCTTAAAATATAGGGCCAAACACAAATTTTGCCCCCCAATCCCCAAAATTTGCATCTAAAACTAAAGAAAACATGTCCTGAAAGGCCCTCCACACATCGCCCCTACTGCGCATGCGCAGAGTCAAGGACGTTCCGAAATTGGCGCCATTTATCATTCTAATAACCAGTGCCTGGTAAGCGCTATGTACTCAGCGGGGAGGCAAGAGTTCCCAACTCCTGGGAGGGCCATCCCCGTCTGGGTCATTGGTAAGTATAAAAAATATATAAATTACTATAAATTTTTTAACATTTTTATACTGTACCAATGACCCAGACATAGCTGAATAGTAAAAAGGCTGGAGGGCCAAGGACATAGAGCAGAATGGAATACGCTCAATAAAATAAAATAGAGTCATCCCCTGTAGGGGAAAGAAGTAATAGGCCTTACATGTATCTTTCTTATTTATGATAAATTAGAAAGATACAACACCTTCCAAAAATTGAGCTTCATACATCCATGTACTCTATTAATATCCAATAATCCTTATACTAATAATTTTTAAAGTAAGCCAATAATAAAGTAAGTCTAGAGAATAGAGACTCTTATACTCCTAAAAGTGTGTGAGAATTGCATAATCATGTCCGTTGACATATGCAATATTCAAAAGCTATACTTTAAAAACTAAGACTTGAATGAATTTTATAACTTAAACTTCTCACTAAACAACCATCCCAATAACAGCTCAGAATTACTAACTCCGGAGGAGGTATCCCCTTGTTTTCATAGTAAAAAACAGGTGACCCAAGGGAACACCCTCCCCCCCCCCCCCCTTTTTCTTGCCCTGGGTCAAATAGCCCAGAGCGAAGAGGGCAGCCGAACGGAGACACTGCCGAAACAGACAGCCTACCTAGCTATAGTAGCAACTGTTAAGTGAATGACATTCTGAGCAGTAGAGAATAGACCTAACAATAGAGGCCTCCAGAAATGGACTCGATATTTCTGAGATAAAATTCATGAATGGATGGCTGAGCGCAATGAGCAGCCTTCAAAAATCTATAATAGCAACACTATTAATGTAAGCCCAAGAAGTAGAAGAACTCTTACTTCATGAGCCGAAATCTTAAGCACAACTGCTAAGTCAATGATATACCATAAGCAGTACGCTAGTTAATAGAATCCATTAACAATAAAATGGAGCGTAACGTCCTTCTACTAGACATCAAAGACAGAAGAAGCTTACGCCCTTGTAATAAACAGATATCTGTTTATAAATACATAAACTGTACCCGGAAAGAGTAAAGGCCTATGCCCATACGAAGACGGAAGGACCTTAAAATAATAGGTTCCGGATAATAGGAGCCTAACTCTTATGCAACAATCCAACCTAAATAGTAACGGAAGTATTGATTCCGAAACTATGAAAGTGAAAATCATCCATCGATAGTGCATGAAACTCACTGACTCTACAGTAAAAGAGAAACCAACAGGATTACTGTCTAAAAGGTCAGAATTTGAAAACTACTGTTTCCAGAGGCTCAAATGATTACTTAGCTAAATAAGAACCGAAGTTAAAATCCGTATAGGAATTTAATCTAAAGATTCTAAGTCTATTTATCAAAAAGTTACTAACTGACTTAGATAAAGAGACAAAAGACTCAAATGTAAACTATCGTAGAGTGCATAGGTATGAGGTAACATAAACCTATAACCTAAATAACAACAGGCTGCAGTAGATCTTGTGAAACAAGTATACTAAAAAATAGCAATGAGTAGTATGGAGGGATCAACCATATGAACATAATGATCCCTACACCACGACGGAAGAGCCTCCACTTTAGTCGCATAGAATAGCGAAGAAGAGGATCTCCTATAGTAAGAAATCGCGTCCAAAGCTCGTCCAGTACAGTGCTTACAATGCAATATGGACCACACAACGGAATACATGAAGGTTGCGACCTTGCTGGTTGTGATAAAGATGGCACGATTTACCCAGTGAAAAAAGATCCTCACATAGAGGAAGATTTCACGTTAAGATCCACAGTAGACAAGAGAGTAAATTACTCATGATCTCTGTGAAGATAGAGATGCTATCAACAGAAATGTATTGTGGTTGTTTATCTTAGCAATACCTACTAAAACAACAGCGCCGGAGGATATGCGTATCCTATCATTCCGTCCTATAGATCAATAGAGCGTTAACAGTATTAGCTCAGAGATCTGGACAAGCCAACACATACGTCTGCAATTGATTAGCAAGCTGTGTCATAAATAAAACATCATTGGGCGCTCCCATAGATAGCAAATCTGATTAAATACTTGTTTGTTGAGAGTCCATTCTGACAGCAACAAGCGACCCGTAAGAAAACGGGAGTGCAATAAAACAATCAGACGACCCAGAATATGACGGACCAAAACTGAACTTGGTGTAGTATAACCAACAGACGGATTCTTTCCATTAAATTGAATAACGGAAATGAAAGAGTGCCTCCCTGGTTCCGGAGATACGCCACTACTGTCGAATTAAAGGACAGGAATTTGGGCATGCGTTTCTGAATAATGTTCATGCAATGACATAAAGCAAGCCTAAAAAACATTATTCCGCGGAAGTTAAACTGATAGTTAAAAGACTGCGGAACCCAAAGACCCTGGCACTTCGAATCCGTAGGGATCAGTATATATCCCAATCTGTTTGACTGGCAACCGTCATAACAGCCACACTCGGGTCCGGCAACTGCGGCGGCACTCTCTGAGTCAACCACCGAATGTTTGCCCCAGTCTGAATCTCTTGTAACACTAGATAGACAAGAGAATGTATAAATCAAGCAATTCATGGATTGCCGGAAAGTTGCCGTCGAAGAGAAGCTCCTCCGAGAACGAAGCGACTCTGAGAGAGTTCTTAACCTACTATCCACGCGTGGATGTAGCTAGGGCTGCATCACGTCTAACCAACTCCAATCAGCCACTGAAGGGCGGAGTTATACGTGAACAAACTACTGCCCTCAAAAGAAATTACATTGAGAATAATATCCCGTAAATCTTTTCTTGAAGACGTAATGATAACGCCTCAGTAAGGCGGATTACGTATAATAAAGCGTCTAAGTTAAGTCTACTATACATAATGTCGTTCCCAACATTGAAATTGGAAAAGACATAACGGCGAAAAGAATATATGCAGTCTTTAATCACACCGTCTAGACGCATATGAACTCTCGGTATGCCCTGCTCTGCCAAAATAAACTATATGTAAAAAAGATAAAATGGCAGAAATGAGCCACGCGGACAAGAAACTAAACTATCATGCTTAGTAGCAGGCTTGTATATATATATAAATATATAGCGTCGAAAAATAAAACACATGTTGTAATGACAATATTGGACTGCGTCGGTAAGTCAGGGACAAAGTCCCTGTACCGATCGAAAAATCCGAGTCCAATGACGCTATAAGTCTCTTATCCAAGATCGCAGCAATGAAGTCCGAAAAATAATCACTGGAAAAAATGCCAGAAGATATGAAAGGCATCTTCCGATACTACTAAAGGGAAAACTCGAAATCTTTCGAATCCCTTTCGCCATCCTGTCGGACCCTATAAAGCGTTCGGTCGTCCGTAGCTTGATGCAACCGCACCGACCCAGCGCCGTCGGATAATTCCTGATTCGACCGAGAAACCGTCAATTGCTGGGATGCTGCGAAACAACTGTGCTAACTCGGATAGCACGTCCGTGACTGAGGCCTGAGGAGCAGCGGTCTTACGATGCATTGCCGCGGGAAGCTCCGAGATCGTTACCCCGTGCATACTTCCAATATGCGAGCGAACGGAGTGTATAAGCCTCGTGTCGCTTGGCTACCGGATGGCGCGACCTATTCGCTGTGGAATCACTGAATGCCGAAACTGATCGGATACTCGAGGTCACGTAGCCAATGTGCGGTCGTGTGCCCTGCTGTGAGGATGAGGAAGCATTAAAGACAGTCTCTCGGACTGTCAATATAACGGAGCGTCCCGAGCAACGGACATATGCTCCGAATGTAAAATATCTGAACCACAACATGCGGTCCCCTATGTTGTCGGCTTCCTCCGATCTGTCCTCAATCTGCCGTCACCGGGTGAGTACTAAAGTAATTAAAGTGCTCGCATCACCCAAATCTCCTTCCTAGACCGCAACGGACGAACCCGGCAGCCGAACCATTCGATGAATGTACGCTACACCGGGTGAGCTAGCGAATGTCACTCCGTAAGCGATAGACATATTCCATGAGCACTTATTGCAGGTAACTCTTCATTAACTATGACGACAGAGGCACACTTTTGAAAGACATCTCCATAACTCTTCGAACAAGAAACCAGAAATGCTTGGATAGCAAGCATAAAATAATAATATATGTAGCGTCGTTCAATAATTCGAAAGTTTGTGTGACATTATTGGACTATGTCGGAACTGAGGGACGATGTCCCTGAACCGAACCAAAAATTTCTAAGTCCACCGACGCTATCAGTTTCTTATCCGGCATCGCAGCATATGTTGTTCCGAAAGGGAAAGCTTAAAATCCACCGAATCCCTTTCGGTATCCCATCGGACCGGATGAAACTTTCGGACGTCCGTACCCGCTTCCGCGGAGCGTCCCGACCCAGCATCGTCGGATAAAATATATGCGACAGATTCAGTTGATGCTGGGATGCTGCGATAAACTGTGCTATTAAGGAAAGCACATCCGTTCCCGAGGCCTGTGCAGTAGCGGACTTACGATGCATTGCCGCTGGAAGCTCCGTGTACGTTGACTCCCGCACACTTCCTATGCGAACGTCCGGAGTCTGCAGGCCTCGAGTCCCCGGCTACCGACCCAGCGCTGTCGGATAATTCTCGATCCGACACCGTTTCTGTCGGCTGCTGGGATGCTGCGATAAGCTGTGCTATGTGCACAAGAATGTCCGGCGTCGAGACCTGCGGAGGCGCAGTCTATTGCTGCTTCGCCGAGGGCAGCTCCGCATCAGATGGCTCCCGCATACTTTTCCTATGCGAACGTCCGGAGTCCATCGGTCTCGAATCCCTGGCTGCCGGATGGTGTGACCTGGTCGCCGAAGAATCCTTGATCGGCGAAGCTGGTAATATATCGGCGGTCACGCAGCCAAGGTGCGGTCGTGTGCGCTGACGAGAAGAGGAAGCCTTAGCAGTCTCAGCGGACTGCCTATACAACGGAGCGTCCCGAGCGACGGACGTATGCTCCGCTAACTACACATTTGTACCACAACATCTGGGGCCAGATGTTGTTGAACGAGAGAGGGGCCTCTCTCGCTTGCCGTCCGGATGGACCGGAACGAGCTATCAACCGGACTAAAAGGCTTCCTCCGTTCTCCCTCCGATCCGCCGTCACTGGGTGTGCATTAAGTTAATTTTATAGTGCTCGCATCACCCCAAAATTCCTTCTAGACCGCAACGGACGAACCCGGCTGCCGAACCATTCGGTGAATGGACGCTACACTGGGCGAGCTAGCGGACGTCAAAGGCCGTCGAACCTACTAGGGTCCTCTTAGGCAATTGGCGTATTACATGAGCACTTTTCCGCTAGCCCTTCATTAATTGTGACGACGGAGGCACACTGTTGGAAGACATCACAGATACATCACCCTAATCTTGATCGTCTGAAATAGAAATTGATAAAGTAGAGTGACCCTGCGGGGAAAGGACCGGAGTGTCCAAATCCCCAACAACATACCGTGACATACGCTTCCCATATTGTCATCGAAATCATACGATACAGAACAGGAGTTAATGCGAGTACACTGACCACATATAGAATGATAATAAGGTCAGAGGAAGACTTCCTCTTAAAGCAATTGATCAATATCCTTTCAATGTGAAAAGAAAACAAGTCCTGGTACTCGCACTAACCCCTGGCAATCAAAATACATAATAATAATATGATCCATTAATATAGAAAAAATAATTGAAATCAAAATATTTTGAAAAAATATTTTTTCAGAACAGCCCAAGTTTCTGAAAAGTAACGTTGAGCCCCAATGGATCCCAAGCCTAAGTGTGGACAAAACTTTTAAAAATATTTTAAACAATTTTTTCAACACTTACGAACAATAATAATGTATCTAGTTACGATAAAAATAACATAAAGATATTATTATTTAGAAATCCCCCCCTCACACAGAGGGCTGTTGTAAATGTAAACAATGAGTGTAAAAACACTAAAATAAGACTCCAGGCACCCAGGCCCGAAATCAGTTACCAAAAATACACCATCTGATGCAAAACAGAGACTTCCAGGGAAGAAACTGCAGAACATCAGATGGTAGATGCAGAACACAACGCCTAACCACCCGTAGGTGAAGACGTAAATATGGGGAAAGAACAGAATTCATTCTGTTATACAGCTAAAACTCCCAAGAAATTTTAGTAATAATAATTACAGAAACTATGCCAAAAGCATGGGAGAATAGCAAGGGGGAACTTAAAGGACAGGGAGAGAGGAAAAACACTTGAAAAACAGTGTAACTAAATAATCAGAATGACAACAAAATGGCTGCTGCCTTGAAAATAGGTAACTTAACATAATTTCATTAAAAAATTTTAAGTTACAGCCCTGATAAAATTCTGTCACACATTCTTTTCCTCTCCTCCTTTTCTATCCTCCTTAGAATCACCATTTCACTAATATTTATGTGTCTGGCATCATTTAAACTGAGATTTAAAAGCACAAAGATCAGTCAGATGTTAACTGATGAAGGGCCAAACTTAGAATGATAAATGGCGCCAATTTCGGAACGTCCTTGACACTGCGCATGCGCAGTAGGGGCGATGTGTGGAGGGCCTTTCAGGACATGTTTTCTTTAGTTTTAGATGCAAATTTTGGGGATTGGGGGGCAAAATTTGTGTTTGGCCCTATATTTTAAGAGTTAGCACCAGCTATGTCTGGGTCATTGGTACAGTATAAAAATATTCCTCATTTTGAACTATGCTATCATTCGGGCTCCCACAGTGAGCCCAAATTTATATGAACCCAGGGACTTGGCTTGAACAAACTTGAATTTCACCCCCTAAGGATGCTGCATGCCAAATACCAAAACATTTCGACTGCTGAATCTGAAGAAGAAGAGTTTTAAAGAAAAATTTCTCATATTGACCAAGTTATAATTCGGGCTCCCACAGGAAGCCCAAATATGGACCCAGGGACTTGGCTTTAACAAACTTGAATCTCACCCCCTAAGGATGCTACACATCACATATCAAAACATTCCGACTGCTGGATCTGAAGAAGATTTTTTAAGAAAATTCCTCATTTCGAACTAAGTTATAATTCAAGCTCCCACAGTGAGCCCAAATATGCACCTAGGGACATGGCTTGAACAAACTTGCATCTCACCCACCTAAGGATGCTGCATACCAAATATTAAAACATTCTGACTGCTAGATCTGAAGAAGATTTTTAAAGAAAATTCCTCATTTTGAACTAAGTTATCATTTGGGCTCCCACAGTGAGCCCAAATATGGACCTAGGGACATGGCTTGAACAAACTTGAATCTCACCACCCTAAGGATGCTGCATACCAAATATCAAAACATTCCAACTGCTGGATCTGAAGAAGAATATTTTTAAAGAAAATTCCTCATTTTGAACTAAGTTATAATTCGGGCTACCACAGTGAGCCCAAATATGAACCCAGGGACTTGGCTTGAACAAACTTGAATCTCACCACCCCTAAGCATGGTGCATACCAAATATCAAAAGATTCTGCCTGATGGATCTGGAGAAGAAGATTTTTTAAGAAATTTGCCTGAAATGCACTAAGTGCAAATTCGGGCTTCTATACTGAGCCGAAATGTGAATACAGGGGGCAGATTTGAACAAACTTGAATCAGATCCACCCCACAATGTTGCATACCAAATATCAAAAGATTCTGCCTGCTGGATCTGGAGAAGAAGATTTTTTAAGAAATTTGCCTGAAATGCACCAAGTTCAAATTCAGGCTTCTATAGTGAGCCCAAATATGAGTCCAGGGAGCCGATTTGAACAAACTTGAATCTGCCCCCCTCTCCCCCCCCCCCCCCCCCCCCCCCACCCTCCCCAGAGATGATGTACACCAAATAGGAAAGAATTCTGCCTGGTGGATCTGAAGAAGATTTTTTTGAATTTTGGAAAGAAATTCATGGGCGCTATCAGAGTTATGCGCCTTGTGGTGCCCCCTGGGGGTGCAGCAAGTTTATTTGTACAAGTTTGCATTGACATATGATGGGGAACATGCACACCAAATTTGATTCAATTTAATCCAGTAGTTTGGGAGGAGTAGTCGATAATGTAAAGTTCACGACGGACGACGACGGACGGCAAGTGATAAGTTAAGCTCCCTTCGTTGAGCTTATTAGGCCCTTAAGGGTTAAAATTCATACGAGAATCAGAATTGATTCTCACAGAGAAAAAAAAACAATACGAAAATTTGATTCCTGCAAAATGTTAATTTGACAATAAATAGCAATAACTCATTTTTCCCCAAAATTCAAGGCTTTTCAAGGACCACATGCATAAATTCCAGGTTTTCAAGGTCTCTGATGTGTCCTCATCAAATTCAAGTCCATTCCATGAATCCAAGGCCCTGTGGGAACCCTGTGATTTTCATCATACATTCTGAAAGCATCTATGAAGGCATGGAGAATTCTAAGCTATTTTTTTTTCTCACAATAAGGTTGTGATGAAAGTTTGTGATGAAAGTTTGCAAGTGCTTCTGTGTTTTGTCCTCAGAAGTTGTAAATAATTTCTAAGTGAAAAATCTATCCCACGGCGATTTAGTAGTAATCCACCCTCAGGGACTGATATAAGATTCATACACTGTAACCTTAAAATAGGTTACGGTGTGCCTAGCATACCGTAACCTGTAAGTTTCTGTAGTGTAGATATAAGGTAAATTATTTACCTCCTTCACTCTGTCAAAATACCAAAATTTCAGGAAGCTGTTTTTTCCCATAATGCATCTAGAAATTTAACCAATTCAATCTTGTCTTACAGAGCTCAATGAGCTCTGTCAAACGAGACTGAATTGGTTAAATTTCTAGATGCATTATGGGAAATTTTTTCTGCCTGAAATTTAGATATTTTGACATCAGTGTGCAGGGGGTTAAGTTAATCAGTTTCCTCTCGTAACCTAATAATAGATCTCAAGTTTATAGAAACACTTAACCTCCCCATAACCTAACCAATAGGTTATGGTTTATGTCGGACCCTGCACCCTCCACATACTGTAGTCAAAATATTTTCTTTGTATGATCGGTTCAGTTTGTGATTTCATTACTGACCATGCTAATAGCTTACATTTTGCATTTCGCAGCACAAATGCTCTTGTGTATTTCAGGCTACTTCATTCTTCTGCAGTAAGGAGCGCAATAACTAACATTTAACATTTTCTGCACTAATTGTGACAGGACTTCTGTTTCAACTGTGAGCATGTACTTGTATTTAGGCCACACAAAGTGGATGTTCTGTTTCTCGGGCCAAGTTTTGTAAAATTGCATGCGTGCGGGCGGTTTTTTATTTTATATTTTATTTTTGTAATTATTTCTTTTGCCATCAGAAGTTCAAATTCTTGGTTTATTTTATGTTTTAGGCCTCATAA
The DNA here is from genome assembly GCA_031216915.1 of Pictodentalium vernedei. Taxonomy (NCBI): domain Eukaryota; kingdom Metazoa; phylum Mollusca; class Scaphopoda; order Dentaliida; family Dentaliidae; genus Pictodentalium; species Pictodentalium vernedei. The sequence goes on from CM062288.1 coordinate 304,159,551, forward strand.
TCTACAGAATAGCAAGGGTGGGGGTGTATTTCGTCCCTTGGGTGCAACAAGGCATTGCAATGCTACAGCATTGCAAAGCCTTGTTGCACTCAAGGGACAACTTTATCAGTTTTATTAACTTGTGTAAAATATCAGACATAAACCATTTAATTTTTATTTTTTCAAGTTTGCATTGGTCATAAAAAGAGAGCCATGCGGGGGGGGGGGGGGGGGGGGGGGGGGGGGGGGGGAGGGGCCTTGAGAAACATATTTTTAATTTTAATAAGCCTTATTTTATTAATTTGTACTTGAGGTCACATATTTCTGCACAATGGCTAATCATGACCACAACATGGAGATAAAGCTATGTTTAGTCAATCTTTTATACCTGTGGACCAGAGGTCTTCCACCCCAAGCACTGGTGACTGGGTACTATTTTATCAGAAAAACAGAGCTCGTTTACCACAGTGAACAAGCACTGCTTCATTCCCGGGGTTCCCACGAGGAATGCACTTGTATTTTGCAGTTGCAAGATACAGATTTTTGTGTCAGAAGCACCTGATACATGATGTATTCAGGTAATTACAGACTCAATACATACTTATTATAAGATAAAACAGAAAAGAAAAAATATATGAGCAATGTTACTAAATTCAGTATTTACCTGTAAAATCTTCTGTACGCTACGAGCAATCTGGTAATGATCCATTCCAACAATGTTTGGGTCCAAAATACGAGATGTAGAATCTAATGGATCGACAGCTGGATAGATGCCTAACTCAGCAATACCTCTCGACAATACCGTGGTGGCATCTAAATGGGCAAAGGTGGTAGCAGGAGCTGGATCAGTCAAGTCATCAGCAGGCACATAAATAGCCTAGAAAATTAGAAAAAAAACATGTCTTTGTTTTGTGCATTAACTCCTTGCAAGCTGCTGGCAGAAATTCCTACCCAGTTATTTATTTATTGGTGTTTAAGGTCACTTACTTATGCACATTGGCTAATTGTGATCGTGACAGTTTTATGTGTGGAGGAAGCCAGAGTACCCGGAGAGAATCTCGGAGCAACTGTCAGCTCAACATTCTCTTTTCAAGCCCCGCTCAAGCAGGGTTACAGCGGTTGAAAACATGTGCACCATCGACATGCAAAATGCCTTAGTACACAGCGTAATCGGGCCCCCATGAAGGTAACCGGGATAATTGCTGTGCCCAAGGACAACGCGGGACAGGGATCGAACTCTGGACCTCTAGCACAGAAGTCCAACAGTCTACCACTGAGCCACCGCATATCTTTCCTACCCAGTACAGAATTTCTCTTGTCAGTGAAATAAGGATAAATTGGGATCACTTAATCCAATTTTCTACTGTTTTTTTTCAATGATTTCTTGAGTTAAATTTAGATAATTTTTCCATCAAATCTAGTCACGGCTGCTTCACAGCAACCATGACTAGATTTGAAGAAAAATATTTTGAAAATACTCAGTGGGTTAACCCTTTACCTAACGAATCGCCCGCATCCGCCCACGTAATATGCAAATTGAGCAGTTAAAAAAATTAAATTTTTCAAAATAATTCAACAAAACCATATCATGTGACCCCCTCATTGGAACGAGCTCATCGAGCTCGTTCCAACGAGCTGTCACATGACATGGTTTTGTTGGAATTTTTTGAAAAATTAAAAATTATATTTAAAATAATAAATTTTGATATCGTCTGCGTTGGGTAAAGGGTTAAGAGCTAATGATTCATTCTCAACAGCCTGGGTCACATCATGTTGGGCAGTTTTACAGGTGAGGGAAGAAGGAGTACCTGGACAGAACTAATGAGCAATGGTGAACAACTGCCAGACTCCGCAAAGTACTAATTCTGCACAAGGAGCAGATGAAGGCAAAAGCACCACCTACGTGCAGTACACATTATTACAAAGAGCAAGCATGCTAGTCAGAATCGAACAGCTGACTTTTTGGTTTGAAGTTCATGGATATAATAACTGAGCTACTACACCCTCAGAACATGATATTCATGCATACAGAACAAATCGGTAAAATAGTGAAACTGTGTTTAACCCCCTGCACACTGATGTCGAAAAATCTAAAGTTACGGGTGCAATTTTTTCCCATAATACAACTAGAAATTTAACCAGTTCAATCTTGGTTGACAGAGCTCATTGAGCTCTGTCAAACAAGACTGAATTGGTTAAATTCCCAGTTTCATTACGGGAAAAAAATGGCTACTTGATATTTGGATATTTTGACATCAGAGTGAAGAGTTATGTCCATTGAACCTTGAGAAATGTTTTATCATGGACAAACACTAGTATCTGTGGGCCAAAGCTCAAATATCAAAATGGTATATAAGCCAGCACAATTCAGAAATAACCCTACAAATGAATTATTTTAAATTGTATTTTAATCATATTTCATAACAACGTGAAGATTGCAAACCACAGGCTTGATTGAGAGCACTGTTCACCAAGGAATGCTGAAATCAGCTGAAATTTCTACTTTTTCAGCTGATTTATTGGTGTTTAAGGTCATATACTTATGCACAATGGCTAATCGTGGCCGTTTTACAGGTGGAGGAAGCTGGAGTACCTGGAGAGAACCACCAAGCAATGACGAGCAGCTGCCAGCTCCCCAACATCGTAACTCCGCATTGTAGCACAGGCAGGGTTATATTGGTTGAAGACAGTATGATGATCATGCAAGTAAGCAAGTTTGTCAGCAAGCAACTGGCATGCTTTACTCTGTCTCATATAATTGATGCGAGTCAGTGTGACGATGTTTGCCTGTTTTGGAGCAAGTTTGTTCCTTTGTTAACCCATATAATACAGTAGTTCAAAAGTAACGGGTAATCGATCAATTACTTTTTGGATCGATCAAGATGTTGATCATTAATTAATCGATTAACCGTTTCAGCTCTAGTTTTGTATTCATACCTGCACAGATGTGATTGATCCCTTCGTAGTTGTAGTAATTCTTTCCTGCATGGTACCCATATCAGTGGCCAATGTTGGTTGGTAACCTACAGCAGAGGGAATACGACCCAACAAAGCTGATACCTACAAATATAAAAATAAACAATTTCAACACGCCTGGTTCAAAATATTTTTACTGTTAACATCAGAGCATTTCCTTCATTTTACCCCGAGAAACATTATTCCTGTCCAGGCTTGGCATTCTTTAGGAGTTCAGAAGTGCTGCACGCCTTGAAAAAATTGAGAGCAATTTTTTGCACCCCTTGATTTTCTGGAATGCCAGACATGTTTGGGACTGCCTTTAAAATCTGTTATCATTAATCGTCCCCCCGAGTTCCAATGTGTTCTATGTGCCAATAGGCACATAGAATATTGGCACATAGAACACATTGGAACTCAGTGGATGATTTGTCAATGTTGCACTGATTTGCAATAAGCCATGACCCATTCTGTGTCGCATTGCAACACATTTTGAGTGTAAAAGACATTCACATAATTGAATGCAACATTTTGAAGAATGAGATGTGTGTGCCAATTTTTCCACTGTGTAGCAGAATGTCGTACAATTTTTCAGTCACAATAGTAACACCTTGAAGTGAATATAACCAAAATAGCATACAAGTATATGCATTGAACATTCCAGGTGCAATTGCACCCCCAAACAATCTGAGGACGGCAATTGTTTTGCACTCATTGGTTTTCAAGATTGCCAGGCCTGTCTGTCTCACTCCATATGATGGGTCTGATGGGCACTCAAAATTTAACATGTATGAGTAATAACAGGAGTTATTTTAGTTGCCTTTTGGGATTTAGCATCCTTTTTAAGGTCAACTAACATAGTGTACAGTGTATCTTTAGTTTTCAAAATTTTGATTCGCGGTCTTCTCCCCCTTCACGGACATTGATTAGCAATTGGTATAAACTGATTCACAGGTTTAGACCATGGTTAATTAATTCTCAGTTTATTGTTATCCAACCCATTTCTATTTATTATTGACTGAAATATCCTGCTGTGCACATTTTTTTCATCACTGGTGCCTAAATTCATGCATGGCTGATGCTGCCCTCACAATTCAGAAATTTCCTCTTCTGTAACAGTTTGCAGTAGCAAATTTCATGGGCTTAATATTTTGACTACGGCATTATAATGCAGTTGAACATGCATTCTTTTTTTATGGGCTCGCATCACTGACACACTAATAATACAGTAAGTTTGCTTACCTCTATTTACTTATTCCCTTGAATCAATCTGTCTCACTCGTTTGTGACTGAATCTCCAAAGTATCAGACCACGTTTTGTGCCGTACACATGCACAATTTTTGTATTTAGGTTGGATTTTCCTGAACGTTCTGATCACACTCAGGAAAATCCAACATAAATACAACAACTGCGCATGTGTACAGCTCAAACTGCTTCTTTAGGGGTTATGGTATGAAAAACTAATGACATTGAATGATTGATTCAGTGACTGGATATGGTGACCTAGAAAGTTCAGCGTGACTTAGCGGGATAACCCAATCAGTTGTCCCTGCGTTGGTAGTTCCTTAATAGCAATCTTGCTGATTAAAGAGCATGTCTGACAGTCAGACCAGCAGAAATATCAAAGCTTTTGTATCGCAGTGTGCGAATCAAACAGTGATGCAAAACTGAACAGAAGATACCCTAGTGTAACTGAACATTCAACTTATTTACATACAATTCTGTTTAACCCTTTACTCAACGCAGACGATACCAACATTTATTATTTTAAATATCATTTTTTTTAATTTTTCAAAACATTTCAACAAAACTATATCATGTGACCCCTCGTTGGAACGAGCTCGTTCCAACGACAGGGTCACATGATATGGTTATGTTGAAATTTTTTTGAAAAATAATATTTTTTTCAACTGCTGAATTTACATATTACGCGGGCGGGTGTGGGCGATTCGTTGGGTAAAGGGTTAACTGGTCGAGTGCTGGAAGCTTATTGTGGTTCATTCTGAAGTTCAGATACTGCAACTTAAAGGCAACAAATTCTGTAGATGTGTTTCATATCTTTATAGTGAAATTATTTTATTCTGTATGGATTTTCCTTGTTATAGTTTATGGGAGAGAGCCTATAGGCATGCCTGTATGTGTGCCTATAGGCACTCCCTATAAATTGTAACAAGGCAAAGACATGTGAACAAATTTTAGAGACCAAAAATAATTTAGCATTCTACCGGTTAATTGGTAAAGTGGTACAATTTAGTTGACCACAGATTTCCTTTCACCCTATATTGCTCTGTTACATTTGATTGGATAGTGTCAAGAGGCACTGTCCAATCAAATGTAACTGAGCAAGATGTCAACAACTAAATTTGATTCTGGCCATGGTCGATATGAAAGCACCATCAGTAGATGATTGAGCCACCTTCTCAGTTTTTTTTCTGCTGGGAATGAATGAATTAGTGGGTCAGGTAGGAGGGGAAGCTCATAGACTGCCTGCTGCTACCCTGGTTCGTGTTTTTTTTTTAGAATTGAACACTGCAGGAAGGTCATTTCCTTGCATCTGAGATGGCGATTCATGTTTTAGTGTGAGCGATTTTGCGAGAATAATTAAGTCAAATCTTTTGGGGATACCCCCAAAACTATCGCTGTTTTTTTCGCTGCAATCGGCATATGAATCTTACACTGCCTAATCGGCAAACGGCAGAAAATAGCGAAAGTTTCCGAATGACACTCTTTTCCGACTGACAACCAACAATCTTATGTTGCAAAATGCCAATTCTGGAAACGGTGCTCCGAAAATGTCAACTTTGGGAGAATGACCGCATTTTGACTAGAATTTTACGTCGTCATGTTTTGTTTTTTTCTACCAGATTTTTGTCTTTATCAGCAAATGGTCAGCGGAGAAAATGGGCCTGGATGACAACCCCTTGGCCATGGTAGCAAAACCCTGCATTGTTGTATTTAGTTAAGCCCAAATATGGGCTTCCAACACCATCCGTTAAAAGGCCTGGACATTTTTTTTCAGAAATCAACTCTCTTGTAGTAGGAGCGATTCTACAATATCACTTACCCTTCATGATAACTTGATCTTCAAAACAAGAGGCCCCAGGGGGCCTGAGGGCGCTCACCTGAAATGGTAGCCTAAATATCAACCCAGAGAATTGATTTCCACAAGTTGCATCTGCTCCTCCTAAGAAAAGCTGAAACCAAATATCCAAATATTCTGACCAGTGGATCTTGAAAAAGATTTTTAAAGAATATTCCTCATAAGTCATAATTTGGGCTCCCACAGGGAGCCCATATATGAACCCAGGGACTTGGCTTTAACAAACCTGAAACTCACACCCCTAAGGATTCTGCACACCAAATATCAAAACATTCCGACTGCTGGATCTGAAGAAGAAGATTTTTTAAAGAAAATTCCTCATTTTGAACCAAGTTACAATTTTGAGCTCCCACAATCAGTCCAAATATGGACCTAGGGACATGGCTTGAACAAACTTGAATGTTACCCCCCTAAGGATGCTGCATAAAAAATATCAAAAGCATTCATCTGCTGGATCTGAAGATTTTTAAAGAAAATTCCTCATTTTGAACTAAGTTGTCATTCAGGCTCCCATAGTGAGCCCAAATATGAACCAAGGGACTTGGCTTGAACAAACTTGAATCTCAGCCCCCTAAGGTTGCTCCATGCCAAATATCAAAACATTCCAACTGCTGAATCTGAAGAAGAAGATTTTTAAAGAAAAATTCCTCATATTGACTAATTTATAATTTGGGCTCCCATAGGGAGCCCAAATATGGACTTGGCTTTAACACACTTGAATCCCCCCCCCCCCCCCCCCCCCCAGGATGCTACTCACCACATATCAAACCATCCCAACTGCTGGATCTGAAGAAGAAGATTTTTTAAGAAAATTCCTCATTTCGAACAAAGTTACAATTCAAGCTCCCACAGTGAGCCCAAATATGGACCTAGGGACATGGCTTGAACAAATTTGAATCTCACCCCCTAAAGATGCTGCATACCAAATATCACAAGATTCTGCCTGCTGGATCTTGAGAAGAAGATTTTCAAAGAAATTTGCCTGAAATGCACTAAGTTTGAATTTGGGCTTCTATAGTGAGCCCAAATATGAATCCAGGTGGCCGATTTGAACAAACTTGAATCAGATCCACCCCACAATGTTGCATACCAAATATCAATAGATTCTGCCTGCAGGATCTGGAGAAGAAGATTTTTGAAGAAATTTGCCTGAAATGCACTAAGTTCGAATTCGAGCTTCTATAGTGAGCCCAAATATGAATCTAGGGAGCCGATTTGAACAAAATAGAATCAGATCCACCCCACAATGTTGCATACCAAATATCAAAAGATTCTGCCTGCTGGATCTGGAGAAGAAGATTTTTTAAGAAATTTGCCTGAAAAGCACTAAGTTCAAATTTGGGCTCCTATACTGAGCCCAAATATAAACCCAGGGAGCCGATTTGAACAAACTTGAATCAGATCCACCCCACAATGTTGCATACCCAATATCAAAAGATTCTGCCTGCTGGATCTTGAGAAGAAGATTTTCAAAGAAATTTGCCTGAAATGCACCAAGTTCAAATTTGGGCTCCTATACTGAGCCCAAATATAAACCCAAGGGGCCGATTTGAACAAACTTGAATCAGATCCACCCCGCAATGTTGCATACCAAATATCAAAAGATTCTGTCTGCTGGATCTGGAGAAGAAGATTTTCAAAGAAATTTGCCTGAAATGCACTAAGTTCAAATTTGGGCTCCTATACTGAGCCCAAATATAAACCCAGGGGGCCGATTTGAACAAACTTGAATCAGATCCACCCTACAATGTTGCATACCAAATATCAAAAGATTCTGCCTGCTGGATCTGGAGAAGAAGATTTTTTAATGTTTTTCCCATTGCCTACAAGTGTTAAAAAGTGCTGACTCAGCACTTTTTCAAAGTCCCGAAACTGTGCCCTATGATAAAACCAATGGCAATTTTTTTTTACCAATCCTTTCTGTTGGTCCTAAGGAAGCTGCACACCAAATAAAAATTCTCGGTGCCATGCAGTTTTGGAGATATGGGCGTTTTAAATTTTTTCTATTTTTAGCTCCTGTGGTTCCAACGGGGCTGCAGGAAATTTTTTTTTTTTGCATAAATCAAGTACTCATGACCCAATAAGCCCTCACATAAAATTTGGTTGAAATCGGCTTCTCGGTTCAGAAAATAGAAATTAGGGGCGGGGCCAAAATTTTTGCCCCTCCCATAACAACGCCAAATATTATCCCTCAAACTTCTCTTGAACAAATCTGAGTCTACACCTCAAAAGGAAGGTGCATACCATATATCAAGTCTCTGCTACTGCTGGTTCATGAGAAGAAGATTTACAAAGATTTTGGTGCCCCTTGGGGGCGTGGCACCACCCAGGAGGAGGGGCAACTTCATTTGAACAAATCTGAATTGGCATTAGGTAATAAACATTTAGCCAACATTTGAATAAAATTGGGCTAGTGGTTTAGGAGGAGAAGTCGATAATGTAAAGTTAACGGCGGACGGACGGCGACGGACAGAAAGTGATTAGTAAAGCTCCCCTTGAGCTTCGCTCAGGTGAGCTAAATATATAGAAAATGAAAACAGAGTGCATTCCTTAATTCCTCACTTTATTCATTTATTTATTGGAGTTTAATGATACTTTCAATGGCCAGGGTCACCTCATGGCACACAGTTTAACGGGTGGAGGAAGTGCGAATACCCAAAGAGAACCAAATGTAAAGACTCCTCAATGTACTGACAGCACAAAATGTTGGTGCTATTCCAGTGACAAGTTTTAAACATTTCTCCAGACCCTTCAAGATGATCTCGATACCAGTTGGGAGTCATCTGGAAATATGTCTCCAAACCACATTGGGAATGGAGCCCATATTTGGCACCCATTGATGCATGGAAAAATCATGCGAATGCAGGCCTGAAAATAAGCAGTCTGACATTTGCATATTGAGGTCCCCAGAGGTTGAATTTGATAATGCTATCTGCCAATTTATCTTCTGGGTACCTCTTTCTGTTTAGTTTTGATTCCCTGATTTAGATTGAGGTTCACAGAGGGTAAATTTAGTGATGCTACCCTGCTATGCAGGGTAGCATCACTAAATTCACCCTCTGGGGACCTCATTTTGCAGATGACAGTCTGCTTATTTTCTGGCTTGTGCGAATGTACACCAAGCACCGAATTACCAGGGAATATTGTACCAGTATTTATTTATTGGGGTTTAACAACACTTTCAACGGTCAGGGTCACCGCGTGAGAGGTAATTTTTTCAGGTAGAGGAAACTGGAGTACCCAGAGAGAACAATTGAGCAGTGGCGAGCAAGTCACGACTCCCAATATTTTAACTCTGCACAAGCAGGGTTAGCATTGCAGATAATTTTAACTCTGCACAAGCAGGGTTAGCATTGCAGATAATTTTAACTCTGCACAAGCAGGGTTAGCATTGCAGATAAGTTCACTCTAAACATGCCAGGGTTTCGTACTGGATCTGGAGAATAATTTTCCATAACTTTTCCATAGCCAGGCCACTCAATTTTCAAGACCCAAATCATTGGAATGTTTTTGTTTTTTTAATCAGGTCCATGTGTTTTTTTCCCTCAAGCATAGCTAACAACAGCCTTCTCCCCCATGTTTTCCAAGTCAAAGTTTTTGAAACCAAGAACACAATACGCAGAATGTCTATCTTTTGTAACATGCTGCAGCCAGTCACCCCAGTTGCCTGTGTGCATCCATGCATCATTGAATACACACTTCCCAGGCATTATTAAATGGGTATCCGGTGAAAAAATGAGCAGACAATAACAATGGAAGACAAAGAGTGTGTGCATTCTGGACTACGCTAGTCACTTTAAAGCATCCCCACCAATTACGCATCAGGGTTCGCACCACATAGTCGAAAATATGAAAAATTATTTTTAAAACATTTCTTTACACTGATTACGAGAATGATTAGGCCTAAAAAAATTAAAAATCTGTTTCTCAGGCCCTCCCGCATGGTCCTTTTGGCTGCCGCATGCTCTCTTTTTATAACCAATTTTAACTTAAAAAAAATTTAAATTAAATGGTTTATGTCTGATATTTTACCCAAGTTAAAAAAAATGGATGAATTTGTCCCTCGAGTGCAAGAAGGCTTTGCAATGCTTTAGCATTGCAAAGCCTTCTTGCTCTCAAGGGATGAAATACACCATCACCCATGCTATTCTGTAGATTATGAGGCCTAAAACTTGAACCAAGAACACAAATTTTTGATGGCAAAGAAGTAATTACTGAAATAAAAAATAAAATAAAAAAACGCTCGCCCACATGCAATTTCACAAATAATGGCCTGAGAAACAGAAGATCTACTTTGTGTGGCCTTATGAGGTATATTTCATGTTATATTAAAGACAGGTTTCACACAGAACAGTAAGAATTTCCAACTCTTAAGAACGTGAATAGGAAAGAAAAGTTAAGCATTCAAAAACTAAAACTATGGAAAATGATCCGGACAAAATTCACTATTTATCTAAAAATTAACCTTTGTCAATTACTCAATTAAATATGAAATGAGCCAACATGAATGAATTTTCTAAAGTCAATTTCATCCAATTTTTGTTGGAAATGTAACAAATTGAAGCTATTATGAGAGATTCGAAAAATTGAATCTGGAGACTGATTCGGGATCGATCTCGACGCAGACGTAGGCATCGATTTCAAATCGAATCTTGAAAATTCGTAGGACCCAAATATTTCAGCATTTTTCAAGACCCTAAAACAGCCAAATATTCAAGGATTTTCAAGACCTGCCTTCACAAGTCTTTACAAGGATCCTCTGGTTATTACCCCCTCCTCCAACTTCCCTTCAAGGAATGTGGAAGGAGAGGGTAATTACCCCGGGTTTTTACAATTAAGGACCAAAAAAATTCAAGGACTTTTCAAGGACATATCAGCATTTTACAAGGATGTTTTTTTAAAATGTACATTTGGAATATAACCATTTTGAGAAGCTTTACCAACTTTAACCACTTACCTTACATGAAAAGCAGATGACATTTGCAAAAAAATCCTTGAATAACTAATTTTTTGTCTCAAAAACATAGGTTATGACCCCTCATTGGAACGAGCTCGATGAGCTCGTTCCAATGAGGGGTCATAACCTATGTTTTTGAGACAAAAGTGAAAAAAATATCTGAAATTAATTGGCCATTTTTGAGAATAGCGGTGACCGGTTTTGGCCGTTACACTGGGTAAAGGGTTAAAAATGTCTTCTACCTCATTCTTCTAAATTCCACGAAAACGGTGCTTCTAAAATGCTCTGCAACAAAATTATGGCACTTACAGAATGACACCCAGTTAAATAATGCCTGGACTTTAATTCCTCATTTATCGATTTTCAAGACCTGCCTTCACATGTCTTTACAAGGATCCTCTGGTTATTACCCCCTCCTGCAACTTCCCTTCAAGGAAAGTGGGAGGAGGGGGTAATTACCAGAGGGTCCTAGTTAAGACTACACCCTCATGAACTCTGGCATAACTAGATATCACGGAGATGGAATCCATCTCTGCAGGCCCCGCAGCAACTAACCGATGTTAGGTATAAACTGATGTGAACCGTAATACTAAAATATTTCAAGCAATAGGTAACATCTGATTAAAATCCCTTCCCGGACGTGAACTTGTCAGAAAAAAAACCCAAATTCTGAATAATTTGACCTTGAGGTCAAACTTCAAGGTCAAAGCATGGCAACCTTGGTATGCGGTCGTCGTCTTGAGATAATCTATCCACATACCAAATATCAAAACCCTATCTATTAAGGGAAAAAAGTTACAGCCCGGACACGAACTTGTCAGAAAAGGACCCCGAATTCGGAATAATTTGACCTTGAGGTCAAAGTTCAAGGTGAAAGCATGGCAACCTTGGTACGCGACACACCGTCTTGAGATAATATACCCACATGTCAAATATCAAAACCTTATCTATTAAGAGAGAAAGATTACAGCCCGGACAAGTTTTGTTATGGATGGACGGACGGACGGACAGACAATCACTAAAGGGCGTCCACCTCACGGCGGGGCCCTAACAAACTATATAGTTATTACAGGCTTCAATATTTTTATTTCAGAAATATTCAATACTTTTCAAGGCCTCCTGGCACATTTTCCGGAATTTCAAGGCCTTGAATGGCCTTTAATCAATTTCAAGAATATTCTTGAATCCAAGGCACCGCAGGAACCCTGCACTAGCCACCATGGTCCCAATTATACCTGTAAAACAGAACATGTGTACCACAGCATTCTAAGAACCTTCACTTTCCATTAGTCCAAGGCAGCAAACTGGGGTTCAGACAAGGCATAAGTGACTGCCGTGAACTAAATGCTATAAATAATTGTTTGAAGTGGCATCCTGACAAGCTCTTTTGAGATACATGAAGAAAAAGTTTTACCTCTGATCCAGCCTGAGTAAATCTGAAAATGTTGTCAATAAATAGCAGTACATCTTGTCCTTCTTGATCTCTGAAATACTCGGCAACAGTCAGTCCAGTCAAAGCTACACGAGCTCTGGCACCTGGTGGCTCATTCATTTGTCCGTACACCAATGCTACCTGCAATTTTACAAGATGTGATATTGACAAATCAGGTAGGACAATCATAATGTATTTTGGAACACATCCCACATTACCGTTTCCTTTATTTGTTCATGCCGACAAATTTAAAGTCCTTTTCGGCATCATCGAGAAGGCAACCAAGCTTTATCAAGGTTCATACGACCCACGACAAAAAAAAATCAAGGACTTTTCAAGGACATTTCAAGGACAAATAAGCATTTATCAAGCAGCAGTTTTCTGACGTGACTGTCATTTCTCAAAAATCTCACTTGCATCGAAAATCTATTTCTTGCACATTTGGCTGGGTGTTAGATTCTGTTTGGTGGTTACAATTTATTTAATATTTATTTTATTATAAATCATTGGAGAGTGCCTGTAGGCACTCTCCAATGATTTATAATAAAGTAAATTGATGTGAAGAAAGTGTCATATGCCACTGGCAGCGGACCGAGTTGGCACAAAGAATATAAGGACTTGTTTAAAGTACTCTAACTTTTCAGTTAAATTAATGGTGACTTTCAGCACTCCACTAGTTATTTCCAATATATGCAGGTTTTCTTTCCTAACCTTTTTAAAAAAATTAAAACCAAATAAAATTGAAAATTTGGTAAAAGAGTGGACTCAAATAAACTGCAACGATTGTAGGAAAAATCCAAGGACATTCAAGGAGTCTGACTTATTGTCAAGTACCTTTCAAGGGCATTTTCTAAATATTCCAAATTCAAGAGTTTGGCTAAAATTCAAGGACTTTGCAAGGCTGTGCAAACCCTGTTTATAATGTTGTTAAGGCAATTTTTCAGTGTCATGTTGCAGACTTGAACAAGTAGTGTACCAAATAATTTTTGGTCATCCTGTCTTTGTCTTGTTAAATGTCTTTGCTGTGTAGAATTGGGAGTTTTTTCTGTTTTGTGGCTTGGTGCTGTGTTTGTGTGTAAACTGAATAAACTACCGTACAGGGAGGAAACTGGACTAGTTTTACCTGTTTCGCGTATTTACAATGTTAATTTCCAAACACACTTGCATTCATTGGATAAGGATTTCATGTTCAAACGATGTATTAGTAGTATTTGTTGTGATTTTGCCAGAATTCTAACATCCAGTGATTTCATTCAAATTTACACCTCTCAACTTCATGTCTGTCACATTCAAACACTCGCTGTAAGGCTATAATTATTTTTTTTTGTCTGGTACGTCCTGAAGGACGTACCAAACAAAAACAAACAATTACAGCCTCACACTTCATGTTTGGACCAACACCTGCCCATTCAGAGGAAGAGAGAAAATCTGCCTGTCAAAAATATGGATCGACGAGCTCGTTCCAATGAGGGGTCACATGATATGGTTTTGTTGAAATTTTTCGAAAAATAATATTTTTTCAACTGCTGAATTTGCATATTACGCGGGCGGATGTGGCCGATTCGTTGGGTCAAGGGTTAAACAAGTGTACAAATACAAATATAGCAACTGTATTGAGATACATTGATGGTATGGAGAATTGTACCATCCCCAAGAGGGAAAGATTCAAAATTATACTTCATGCCCCCACATAAACTAACGTCCTGTAGAAATAATGCTTTTGGTGGAATTATAGTTCTTTGAATTCACAGAAAAAATGTCCGAAAGACCAATTTTATGTAAATTGAAAGGAATAAAAAAGGTATATAAGAAAAACAGAAAAATCACACCCTTGATGATGGAATGATACGTAGAATAGCTGACCTTTGAGGTATCATCTGTCAAACTAATAACTTTGGAGGTTATCATTTCATGGTACAAATCGTTTCCTTCTCTGGTTCTTTCTCCAACCCCAGCAAACACTGAGTAACCACCGTGAGCTTTGGCAACATTATTAATAAGCTCCATAATCAACACAGTTTTCCCCACACCAGCACCACCAAACAGACCTGAAAAACAAATGAAATTTAGAAATAAACCAAGGATGTAGGAACACGTGAAGCTACGAGTTGGATTCGAATCTTTCACAGGATTCGATTCAAATCCATTGTCGTATTCAAAATTTTGTCACGCACACATGTACAATAATGCCTGCGAATTACCAATTTACAATAGTATTAACTGCTAATTACTGAAACATAAATATGCGTGTGCAGTTCTTGAATTCTTTGACGAGAACAATTAAATATTGGAGATACAGTCATTGCCTAAATGCGGTAAGATACGATCACACCAGACATTTTGTCATGGCTATTTGCCAAAACGGTGAGCCGGGATTATCAATCGAACAGCCCCGCAGAACATGAGTAAATTCGAGTGCTTTTCAAGATTCGGGACAGCAATAAAAATATGTCTGAGGAATGGACTGCAACATTTTCGGAGCAGTCTTCGGTGACATCATCCCATCTATGGAAGAATACACAACTCAAACATACACAAATCTATGTTGCCGCAAAAGCTAGGGAGGTTTGGAAAAAAGGGTGCTAGAATTGATATGGTGGCGGAAGTGGGGGAGCCCTCAGCAAAGCATCAGGTCACTAGCTCGCCAGATTAATTTCCTTTGATGGATTCGATTTGGATTCGAATCTTCTCCCGGATTTGATTCGAACCAAAAGTTATGATTCGCAAACACCTTTCAAGGTTGAGCATGTATGCTTAGAACTTGACTTTATACTGGGCACAGAGCCAAATTATTTCTAAAGGTGATTTTAATCCTTATGGGCCTAATTTCAACTTTGATTATTTTTCTGTAACAGAACAGGTGCCCCAACATGCTGTATCAGAGTTAACTGAAGTTAAATTCTAAATTTTTTGTCAGTTGTTTTTTGGAAAGCCTTAGCCACCTCTATAGGCAGCCAAGACCTGCCTAAAACAACTGCAAAGCCACAGGATGTTAACTGTCAGTGTAGAAAAATATTCATAAAAATCTTCAGCCGTTAACCCTTTACCTAACATAACGGCCAAAACCGGCCAGCGCTATTCTCAAAACTCGCCAATTAATTTTCATTATTTTTTTTAGTTTTTGTCTAAAAAACATAGGTTATGACCCCTCGTTGGAACGAGCTCGTTGAGGTTGTTCCAATGAGGGGTCATAACCTATGTTTTTGAGACAAAAAATGAAAAAAAGTTATTCAAGAATTACTTTTGCAAGTGTCGTCTGCTTTTCAGGTAATGTGAAGGGTTAAGGCAAACCCCCCCCCCCCCCCCCCCCCATCCCCTCAAAAATCGAACAAAAAACACCAAGGTTTTGGGTTCTCTAACAACCACTTGTTGAAATTAATCGCCCTAATTGAATATTTTTATTGCTTGCAGTGTCTTTGAAAATTTGTATGAAATCCCCAGATTCTAAAAAAACTTGTTTTACAAACATTGTTTGCAGTGATATTTATTTATTGCGGTTTAGCAACGCTTGCTTTGTTCAGCAGAGAATACTCCCAATGTTATGTGGACGGTATTTATTTTCAAAAAAGGAGCATAAATACAACTGAACACAAAAATATTTGATATTTCTTTACAAGTCAGAAAATAAGCAGACTGTCATCTGCAAAATGAGGTCCCCAGAGGGTGAATTTAGTGACGCTGCTACACAGCAAGGTTGCATCACTAAATTTACCCTTTGTGAACCTCAATCTGAATCAGGGTCTCAAAACTAAACAGAAAGAGGTACCCAGAGGATAAACTGACCCACTGTATGGGATAGCATCATCAAATTCAACCTCTGGGGACCTTAATCTGCAAATGTCAGACTGCTTATTTTCAGGCCTGTTTCTTTATTAACTGGTCAAGTGCTAAATATTTGTTAGTCGATAATTTGATCTTGTCTTTGTCCTGTTACATTTTATCGGCGAGTGCCCACAGGCTCTCTCCCATCTCCCATAAATTTTAACAAGGCAAATTCAGACAGATGAAATAAATTCACTTCAAAGATAATGTAAATCATATCCACAGAATATGAAACATTTAACCCTTCATCCAACGCAGAAAATATCAAAATTTATTATTTTAAATATCATTTTTCAAAATTTTTAAAAAATTTCAACAAAACCATATCATGTGACCCCTCATTGAAACAAGCTCATTCCAATAATGGGTTACATAGGGTTTTGTTGAAAATTTGGGAAAAATTTTTTTCCACTGCCAAATTTGCAGATTACACAAGTGGATGCGGCTGATTGGCAAGGTAAAGGGTTAAGTTGTGGCGCCTACATTTAGTGGAGCCCAAATAAGTGCGTCTAACACTGAACCAGTTAAACAGGAAAAAAATGAAAGCCTCCTTGCGTCAGATGTAAAGGAAGGTGCACCCCAGTTATTTCATGGCAATTTATTGGAGAGTGCCTGATGTGCAACTATAATATTTGACAAAGACTGCTTTTCACTGGATAACTTCCAATAATGGAACCTCAGGCCATAAAATTTGAGAGGAACGATTTTATTGTTCCGCTGGTGGTTATCTAAATGAAAAAAACAGATAACCGAAAAACTGTTTGTCTGGAACTACAAACAATTTGTCAAAAAGTTAAAGACTTATCGCCTTATTTGATAGCACTGCTTTAAAGTATTCCTGTGGGAAGACTCTTCTCTTCAATGCTCCAACTCCCTAAGACAGCGGATGCCCCCTGTGCTTGCAGCAAATGCTTTCGAAATCTGAACTCTCATACAGTAGGGACAGCGAGGATGGGTCAAAATCCGAAGGTAATTTTTTACACGCAGAAAATTCAGAGATGATCCGCTATGACACCTAGCAAAATTTCCACCAATGAATCACAGGGATTAATCTGGTGCGTCATTGGTGGAAATTTTACTAGATGTCATAGGGATCTTCTCTGAATTATATGCATGGAAAAATACCTACCCATAGATTTTGACCCGGCCAGCTGTACTGTAATCGGTCCTTTATTATATGCAGATGAACGGTAAATAGGTTATCTCAAAAGTTGAGAATTTATTCTCTGAACCTGAAGTTATTATTTTATCTATTCATAACTATATAACTATTATAATATTGATACTGCATTAGCATTACAGTATGGAGTGCAGATAGCAGGTTAGAACCCCCCCTCCCCCCCCCCAAAAAAAACCTCCAAAAAAACAAATCAAACAAGCATTTAGTTGAATCAAATTTGATACTGTTGAATGGAAAATGCATACAACATAAGACACTCACCAATTTTTCCTCCTTTTGCATAAGGAGCTAACAGATCTACAACTTTAATTCCAGTTTCTAAAATCTCTTGATTTACACTCATTTCAGTAAACTCGGGTGCTTCAGCATGGATGGAGGATCGCCTGAAATAAAGTAAACCAGAGGCTCAAGTTATCAAAATCAAGCGGATTCAGTGATTATCGAACTTGACGTTGACATTGTTGCTACCGACATATATGCCGAAAAGAATTGAAATCTTAACTATTGTTCAAGTTCCGGCATAAACAAAGTTCAGACGGGTGGACAGACTGATGGTCGGAGGTCTTTGATTTTTTAGTATTTAACCGATGATCGGAACCAGCCACCACAATCGGTTGATTGTGGGCAATCGGATGACAACGGCAACATCTCCTGGAACATCGGTTTAACTGATTGTTGTCAACAATTTTGTGATGATTCATAAATCGCATTTTACATGTATTATCTTCTGCAATTGTTTGTTAATGTAAAATGATGTCAATGATACCATTCAATAAAGATGAAAAACTACCACAAAGTGTATTCTTAATCTCTTAGACACCCTTTATGAGATACACAAGTTTAGCAACATGTAAGCTAACTATGGAGCATACCTGCAGCAATCGCCATTTCATACCGCAAAAGTGAAAGTTGCACTCCATTGACTCAGGTCGCAGTAAAATTTACTAGTTACATGCACTTGGGTGGTAAACGTGGTTCTGTGCCAAGTGTGCACGGCTGGTAATTTTACTGGACCTGAGTTGACAGAGTTTAACATTGTGAAATATGTTCAATTTAATGTAGTTCTTTCGAGTCTCGACTTATCTAGTTGTGAACAGATTCTAAACACTGTAAAATATGTTCAATTTAATGTAGTTCTTTGCAAGCAGCGGCTTGTCTTGTGGTGCATGATATCACATTTGGAATCGGAAGATTGTAAGCTCAAATAACCAGCAAGCGGTCAGTGGCTATTTTTGGTAATCGGTTGAACACTATTCATTTTATGGGAAATATTTTCAGTCGAGCTGGGTGGTAATGAAATTTCAATTTCAGCTTCGGTATTAGAATTTTTGAAAGATTCACCTTGGTATCGGTACGGTATCCGGTGTCAGAAACATACATGTATTCAGACCAATATCAAATGGTATTTTGGGTACATGGCCCTTTATATGTCAATGTGTACAGCAGACAAAGCCGCGGAAGTGTAAAAATGCTGGAATTAACACGTACAATCGCCATTGGTCATTTGATGCAACAAAACTGCCGAGAGAAATTACCCCATGGGTATTTTCTTTCAGCTGATTTGTTACATCCAATGACAGTTGGTGACTGTTTTTAGAAGTGCACATTCATTGAGCTCTTCATGTGAATTTGGCACAATGTTCGGTTGTTTACCCTTTATTTTTTAACCAATGTCGCAAATATTTTTCTATCCCAAAACTTTGGTATTTCAAGATTCCCTTAGTTTTGGCTCGATACCAAACAGTATTTACAGTATACCACTCATCTCTTAATTTCCAGGTTCAAATTTCCATACTTTCTAAACATCCTTTGGGCTTGAGTGATGTTTTTTCCATACCTTTCAAGACCTGTATCAGACACAAATCACCGTATTTTTTCAAGAATTTCAAATCTAGCAAGAACCCTGCCTGTGCTGCCTACACAGGGTATTTTTTGTTTTTAAAAATTTGATTAGCAATTTTTATCGCTGTCCTGGAAAACTGATCAGCAGTTACAAAGAGACTAACAAATTTCAGAGAAACACATTTTTTCAGTCTACTGGTTTTTTTTCATTAACAGGAACAGAAATCTGATGAATTTGAACAAAAATCAAATGCCTCAAATCAAATAAGAGTTCAACTTGAACTTCAGACAGTTCAGGCTTAGATGGTCAGAGGCACTGTCAGTACTGAAGGGGATGGGAAGTGGGTGTGGGACATGCAGCTGCAAATCATTAAATGTATCAGTCTGATATTATTCAATCCTATACCAAACGTAACAGCCAAAACAACCAGTGATATTCACAAAAACTCATTATTTTTTCAATTTTTGCATCAATAACATATCTTATGACCTCTTGTTGGAAAGAGCTCGTTCCAATGGGGTGTCATAAGCTTTTTCATGAAAAAAGTCAGTTATTCAATGATTTTGATTTTAAGTGTTGTTTGTTTCTCATGTTACGTAAAGGGTTAAAGCTTTCAGACATTCAGACAGGTCGTAGTGACTGAAATGGGTCCCTTTTAATGCGCTGGGAAAAGACAACTTTTTCCAAATTTCAACTTCAGCATCCCCCTCCCCTTAATTTCTTTCACATACTGCACTGCTTGGTTACTGGTGTCAGAGCTCATACTCCAGCTTAAGTCCATCAATAACTCTACAAAAGTAACCAAGTAGCCCCTCGGAGTCTAAGCACACCCTTCAACTTTTTAGTTTTAGAATAAAGACAATTTTAGTCACAGGCGCTGGTAATTGCGACAAAAATAGGTAAGTAGTCATCTGATAAATGCAACAATTAATCTTACCAAATACATAACTAGAAAGTGTTTTAGCACACTAAAACAGATATCTCCCCTTCCTTTTGAGGTCAGAGGTCAAGGTCACATGCAGTTCATCAAGGTAGCAGACATACAGTTTCATGGTGACACATCCACATGTCAAAAAAACAAATTTTGGTCTGGACAATTACTCCCTATTTCAAGTACATAAATTTGACCTTGAGGTCAAGGTCACATGAAGGTCATGATAACATGTGGTCTCATTGTGATACATCCATATGCCAATCATCTTAGTCCTAGGTCAAAAAACAAAAAAGTTCTGATCTGGACAATTATTCCCTATTTGAAGTACATAAATTTGACCTTGAGGTCAGAGGTCAAGGTCACATGCAGTTCATCAAGGTAGCGGACATGCGGTTTCATGGTGACACATCCACATGTCAAAAAAAAATCTGGTCTGGACAATTACTCCCTATTTAAAGTACATAAATTTGACCTTGAGGTCAAGGTCACATGAAGGTCATGATTACATGTGACATGCGGTCTAATTGCGATACATCCACATGTCAAATATCTAAGCCCAAGGTCAAAAAACAAAAAAGTTCTGGTCTGGATAATTATTCCCTATTTGAAGTACATAAATTTGACCTCGAGGTCAAGGTCACATGAAGGTCACGACATGCGGTCGAATGGTGACACATCCACATGTCAAATAACCAAGTCCTAGGTCAAAAAACAAAAAAATTCTGGTCTGGACAATTACTCCCTATTTGAAGTACATAAATTTGACCTTGAGGTCAAGGTCACATGAAGGTCACAATGGTATGCGACACACCGGCTCATGGTGATACATCCACGTGCCAAATATCTAAGGTCTGGCTCAAAAGACAAACAAGTTTTGGTCCGGACAAAGTTTCCTTGAAAAAAACACAAATGTGTCCTTCAGATCAAAGGTCAAGGTCACATGAAGGTCACAATGGTACGCTACACAAGGGTTGGGCGGTATTGGGAAAAATAAATACCGCGGTAATCGCAAAATATTACCGCGGTATACCGAAATACCGATTAAAATCAAAGGGGGTCTTCTCCATAACAAAAAACGCAACTTCAACGTGTCGAAACTGTAAAAGTTGAGCCTGAAGCTTTGCACAAGACGGCCGTCAAAAATCTAAACTTTTTCAAATATTTACTCACAAATGATTTTAGTTAAGCACAAAGTTCAGTTGGGCCAACTTGGGGTATATAACAAGGCACATTTGATGTTTATCGAAGGAAATTCAAAATAAAATCAAACCCAGAGATAATAATTCTTCAAATCAGAATCGTCCAGTGACATGCGATTGAGAATTGAAGTGTGCAACAAGTAACAACAGAACAGAAGGGCATGCGATTGCCACAGTTCATCACAATAATTTTCATGTTTGATTAAAATTAATAACTGTATTACACATCACCATTCAAATAGAAAGGTCGTATGGGGCGAATGCTGCTTGGTAGAAAATGTAAGTAAGTTGGGCTTTTTTATTTTTTTTGAAATAATGACAAGACTTTCGTCCTTTTTGTGTTGAATAATCCTGCAAGCACATTTCTGAAGTCACGAGGCAGTAATGACGTAATGCGTGTCCTAGCAGCCAATCACTGTGAGTTTCGTTTGGAATCCCCTGATATTTCCCCCAAAGAAAATGTCCTATTTTTATTTAACTTCAGCAGACGGCAGTGCCATTGGCCGAAAGTGTCCACGTGACTAACTACGCATGCTAAGTGCGTGCCTTCCACCTCAACTTGTTTCAAATTCAAGGTAAACAGAATTGCTTCAGTTCCAGCAGTCAGCTAATCATTAAATGCCTCCACAGAATATAAATGACTTGGCAGAAACCTGCAAACACACACGTATCTTGAACTTTACTATGATTCGCACAGCAAGAAAGTAAATAGAATACAATAATTACCCAAATTTAAGCCAAGTGTATCGAGCCTGATTGACGTGAAACTATTCACAGCCAACCGCGATGGGCAATTTGAGAATTGCATATCGCGGTAAAACCGAGTTTTCGGTATACCGATTAAACAATTATTTGCCGGTATCGGTAATGGTATTGAAATTATTACCGAATATAATCGGTATACCGAAATACCGCCCAACCCTACGCTACACACCGGCTCATGGTGATACATCCACATGCCATATATCTAAAGCCTGACTCGAAATACAAAAAAGTTCTGGTCTAGACAGTTTACCTCAAAAAAGCGCATAAATCTGACCTTCAGGTCAAATGTCAAGGTCACGTAAAGGTCACTATGGTACACTGCACACCGGTTCATGGTGATACATCCACATGTCAAGTATCTAAGATGTAGGTCAAAAGACAAAAAAGTTATGGCCCGGACAAAGTTTGTGTGATGTTTCCCTTAAACAAGAGGCCCCAGGGGGCCTGAGGGCACTCACCTGACATGGTAGTCTAAATATCAAACCAGGGACTTGACTTGAATAAGCTGCATACGCCCCTCCTAAGAAAAGCATATACTAACTAGATGAAGCGAATGTGCCCACACAATACACAGGATTTTCCTTTTATTTTCAGTTCCTGCACTTTTACGTCCCAAAATTGAGATAAATGCATAAAAAACATTCTTTTTTCCCCAACAAAATACTTTCAGCCTAAACTTTTTTCTTCTTCTTAAAACGCATAAAAAACGATAAACTAATTTCCGGATTTTGGTCCAAAATTTTCTAAGTCCCACCCGGACCCCAAATTTTCAGTGTAAAAGAAAAAAAGAAATTTTCTCTTAAAATTGACCGAATCACATAAAAAAACAAAAAAAAATTTCCGGATTTTGGTCCAAAATTTCTAAGTCCACAATGGGACCCCAAATTTTCAGCCTAAATATGAACCCAGATCTTGGCTTCAACAAACTTGAATCTCAACCCTCTAAGGATGCTACATACCAAATATCAAAAGATTCTTATTGCTAGATCTGAAGAAGATTTTTAAAAAATACTCCTCATACTGCACTAATTTAAACATTTGGGCTCCCATAGCGAGCCCAAATATGGACCCAGGCAATTGATTTCAATAAATACGTGAAATAATCTTCCAAAGATGTTATATGTTAAATTTGAAAGCTTTTGGAGCAGTGGTTTGGGAGAAAAGTAGTCTTTTATGTTTTTCCCATTACCCACAGTGTTAAAAAATGCTGACTCAGTACTTTTTCAAAGTTCCCAAAAGGTACCCCATGATAAAACCGATGGCAATTTTTTTTGACCATTCCATTCTGTTGGTCCTAAGGAAGCTTCACAACAAATAAGAATTCTCAGTGCCGTGTAGTTTTGGAGATATGGGCTTTTTAATTTTTTTCTATTTTTAGCTCCTGTGGTTCCCACGGGGCTATGGGAAAAAAAATTTCTGCATAAATTAGGTACTTATGACCCAATAAGCACTCAAGTCAAATTTGGTTCAAATCGGCCACGCGGTTTGGAAAATAGAAATTTGGGGTGGGGCCAAAATTTTTGCCTCTCCTTTAACATCGTCAAATATAGCCCCTTGAACTTCTCTTGAACAAACTTGAGTCTACACCTCAAAAGGAAGCTGCATACCAAATATCAAGTCTCTGCTATTGCTGGTTCTTGAGAAGATTTTTCAAGAATTGGAGCATTTTTGCCCCATCCCTCTGCTCAATATGAGCCGAAACCTAATTTGACAAAAAATCAAAATGCCCTTATATAACCCCTACTCACATGAAATTTTATTAATATGCGGCCAGTGGTTTGGGAGAAAAAGGCCCAAAAACCACCTTCACGAAGGACGACAGACGAAAAGTGATCAGAATAGCTCACCCTGACTTTCAGTCAGGTGAGCTAAAAAAACACATAAATCTGACCTTCAGGTCAAAGGTCAAGGTCACATGAAGGTCACTATGGTACACTGCACACTGGCTCATGGTGATACATCCACATGCCCAGTATCTAAGGTGTAGGTCAAAAGACAAAAAAGTTATGGCCCGGACAAAGTTTGTATGAGAAGAAGAAGAATATGCACTAGAACAATATGTCTCCCTTCTGGGAAGGGGAGACATAATAAACCTACAGCATCCTGGCCCATTGGGTTGGCAATGAAAAATAAATACACCAGTGATTGAGACAAGCTCTTGCAGTTCAAGATTGGACTTCCACTTCGCAATTTTCAAATCGAACCACTCAACCAAAAAAAGTTGTGGAAGATGATTATGAAGAATGACCAATTTATAGGCACAGACATCATAGAAAACACCAGTTGAGTTTTGTCAAATGATTTGCAAACACTCATAAAATGGTGGTTAAATTTATCATTTCGCTTGACAAACGGATGTTCATAATGAATTGGTGTATTGTTGCATTGTTTATCTGTAGTATTACCATTGTTGAAGTTCGGTGATTGAACAGCACCTGGGAGATCTTGCATCACGAACACTGATGTGAACCCGAATAAAAAATACCCTGCCACTTGAGAGGATTTCTACCTCATACATTAGCTACCAAGTCCAATTTTACCACAAATGTGGAACATATTTATCACATTAGCTGGTAACATTGAGTAATTTTAAAATATTTCTCTCAAAATCTAGTCTTGGCCAAGGGCCAGCCAAGTGAGCGACTAGGTCAAAGGAGTTAAATAAATGAATTTCTAGAATACTAGAAATCCTTTCTGTTCAGGCCGAGTGGTATTAGCGTTCTAAGTGTAAAAATCCACTTAATTTCAGCAGCACGTCTTTTCGTGTGGCTGTGTAGTGCCTCGGGATCAGTAGGGTGTACCTGAATAATCCGATATTTTACATCACGGATATTGTGATCCGGTTGATTGAAGTGGAAAGCCACCAGAGTGTCCCTTTTATGTGATATATCCGAAAAATGTTCCCTTATTCGGATTTTGAAATGTCTTTTCGTTTCACCCACATATTGTTTGTGGCATGTGGCGCACGTAATGAGGTAAACAATTCTTGCTAAGGCAATTGGCTCGGTTCGGCCCTTTATGTCTGTTCTTGGTGGTCGAGCCGGTGAACCATCTTAGTGTGGGTAGTGCCTTGCAAGTTGTGCAGTTCTTGTCGTGGCATGGTAGAAAGGGATTAGATATGGTGATTCCACTGATTTTTTGAGAGGTGGTATGCTGGCTGTTAGTTTCAGGTAGCGAGTCAGTCCTCGGACGTTTAGAGGGATTGCTGGTATTATTCGGCTCTGTTTCCGACATGATGACCGTGCTAACAGAGCTGATCCATGATCCCAGGCTAATGTTGCTGCTGGAGCTTTCGGCTATATCTTTTAACATAGTTGTGTTGCAGGTCTTAAATGTGGTAAACCAAAAAATATTCTCTACTAAAGAGCAGGAGTGACCTACACAACAACTATACTCTGTTGTTAAGCCTGACCGGTTTCGTTCTAATTTGAACTCATCAGAGGCGGAGAGCACTCTCGTGCCGGCTCCTATATATACCCTTTTGTTTGGCGGTACCGTTTTTCTCGATTCTCATTGGACGAGACCTTATGTCTGGAGGTGCCGTTTTGTTGGTTTGGCGGTACCATTTTTCATTGTCTAATCTAAAAATAGTCTGGCGGTACCGTTTTGTTTGTTTGGCGGTACCGTTTATCATTGTCTAATCTAAAAATAGTGTGGCGGTACCGATTTGGTGTTTGGCGGTCCCGCTCATGGTAAGTATGGCGGTACCGGCGTTGGCACCCAAATCTCATCCACTTGGTGTGGGGGGGGGGGGGGGGGGGCGGAGATGTCCGTCCAAACTGTTGTGTTCATTTATCAGAGTATTGTATTTTCAATGCCGGTATTTTCAGATTAGCAATGGGAGCGGCATGTGAGGTGAGAAAAAGGCCCATTCCATCTGTTTTGGGTGAATGGGTTGATGTTTTGGTGACTGGGCGAAAAGGAGGTATGGATTCATCGTTACCAATATTACAGGGAATACCGGATACCGCTATTAGAGATTATAGGATGAAGTTGTGATTAAAAAACACATACCTTTACTTTCAGTTGTTTTTTATTTGGCGATGGCTTGCCTTTATAGATTTATCCGTAGTCCCATATCCGGCGCTGTGGTCTGTATTAAATGTTCCAGATTTCGTGCGGCGTATTGTAATACCAATCCACTCTTATACAGTGAGGCAATGTTGCCATGAGGCGGTGTGTTGCCGGCATGGCTCGCCCTTGGGGGGTCCGGGATTGAGTCAATGACGGTGTTAATGTGCACGTCCTGGTATTCATTGTAGTCACTGTGTTGACTGGTACTCTCTTCTTGGAGCGGCGTTATAGTAATACGCAGACTTTGTGAAATTTGGTGTTTTCGTCTGAAGTGTTTCTTTAAGTATTCAGTTCTTCTAAAAGTAAGTCCGCAAGTGCCTCTCCCCGTGTGTAGGTGTTCAGTCCTGTAGTGCCTGCGCTAACTGTGTTGACTGGCATATGTTTTTTTACAGGTGTTGCATTCGCGCGCCATATTGGTAAAGCGTACTGGTATTCTCCTGATTAATACCATTGTGACGTCGCCTGCATTGTGACGTAGCGTCGTGAGCAGTGTCTCCAAAAAACCTAGGGCACTTGTCGTGTTGAACAGAAAGTGAATGAATGCATTAATAAAAATAAATAAATGAATTTCTAGAATACTAGAAATCCTTTCTGTTCAGGCCGAGTGGTATTAGCGTTCTAAGTGTAAAAATCCACTTAATTTCAGCAGCACGTCTTTTCGTGTGGCTGTGTAGTGCCTCGGGATCAGTAGGGTGTACCTGAATAATCCGATATTTTACATCACGGATATTGTGATCCGGTTGATTGAAGTGGAAAGCCACCAGAGTGTCCCTTTTATGTGATATATCCGAAAAATGTTCCCTTATTCGGATTTTGAAATGTCTTTTCGTTTCACCCACATATTGTTTGTGGCATGTGGCGCACGTAATGAGGTAAACACAATTCTTGCTAAGGCAATTGGCTCGGTTCGGCCCTTTATGTCTGTTCTTGGTGGTCAATTGCCTTAGCAAGAATTGTGTTTACCTCATTACGTGCGCCACATGCCACAAACAATATGTGGGTGAAACGAAAAGACATTTCAAAATCCGAATAAGGGAACATTTTTCGGATATATCACATAAAAGGGACACTCTGGTGGCTTTCCACTTCAATCAACCGGATCACAATATCCGTGATGTAAAATATCGGATTATTCAGGTACACCCTACTGATCCCGAGGCACTACACAGCCACACGAAAAGACGTGCTGCTGAAATTAAGTGGATTTTTACACTTAGAACGCTAATACCACTCGGCCTGAACAGAAAGGATTTCTAGTATTCTAGAAATTCATTTATTTATTTTTATTAATGCATTCATTCACTTTCTGTTCAACACGACAAGTGCCCTAGGTTTTTTGGAGACACTGCTCACGACGCTACGTCACAATGCAGGCGACGTCACAATGGTATTAATCAGGAGAATACCAGTACGCTTTACCAATATGGCGCGCGAATGCAACACCTGTAAAAAAACATATGCCAGTCAACACAGTTAGCGCAGGCACTACAGGACTGAACACCTACACACGGGGAGAGTCACTTGCGGCACTTGCGGACTTACTTTTAGAAGAACTGAATACTTAAAGAAACACTTCAGACGAAAACACCAAATTTCACAAAGTCCGCGTATTACTATAACGCCGCTCCAAGAAGAGAGTACCAGTCAACACAGTGACTACAATGAATACCAGGACGTGCACATTAACACCGTCATTGACTCAATCCCGGACCCCCCAAGGGCGAGCCATGCCGGCAACACACCGCCTCATGGCAACATTGCCTCACTGTATAAGAGTGGATTGGTATTACAATACGCCGCACGAAATCTGGAACATTTAATACAGACCACAGCGCCGGATATGGGACTACGGATAAATCTATAAAGGCAAGCCATCGCCAAATAAAAAACAACTGAAAGTAAAGGTATGTGTTTTTTAATCACAACTTCATCCTATAATCTCTAATAGCAGTATCCGGTATCCCCTGTAATATTGGTAACGATGAATCCATACCTCCTTTTCGCCCAGTCACCAAAACATCAACCCATTCACCCAAAACAGATGGAATGGGCCTTTTTCTCACCTCACATGCCGCTCCCATTGCTAATCTGAAAATACCGGCATTGAAAATACAATACTCTGATAAATGAACACAACAGTTTGGACGGACATCTCTGCCCCCCCCCCCCCCCCAACCCCACACCAAGTGGATGAGATTTGGGTGCCAACGCCGGTACCGCCATACTTACCATGAGCGGGACCGCCAAACACCAAATCGGTACCGCCACACTATTTTTAGATTAGACAATGATAAACGGTACCGCCAAACAAACAAAACGGTACCGCCAGACTATTTTTAGATTAGACAATGAAAAACGGTACCGCCAAACCAACAAAACGGCACCTCCAGACATAAGGTCTCGTCCAATGAGAATCGAGAAAAACGGTACCGCCAAACAA
This sequence comes from Pictodentalium vernedei, assembly GCA_031216915.1. Lineage (NCBI taxonomy): Eukaryota > Metazoa > Mollusca > Scaphopoda > Dentaliida > Dentaliidae > Pictodentalium > Pictodentalium vernedei. Next base: position 304,188,232 of record CM062288.1, read on the forward strand.
AAGGGTATATATAGGAGCCGGCACGAGAGTGCTCTCCGCCTCTGATGAGTTCAAATTAGAACGAAACCGGTCAGGCTTAACAACAGGGTATAGTTGTTGTGTAGGTCACTCCTGCTCTTTAGTAGAGAATATTTTTAGGTCAAAGGAGTTGCCATATCATTCCAAAAGTCACTTTGGGTTAAATTTGGGTGAAATTCAAGTCGCCCTCCCAAAATTTCTTGGGAGATATGGCAGTTTTGGGCATTTCTTTTGTTTTATTTCCAAATAGAAACGCTTCAGCAATCTGACAGCCATGATAAAATAAAACACATTTGTGGTTGCTGTTAAAATCTGTCATATAGCTCTGAAAATAGCCCAATTTAATATTTCTCAAGAGTTATAATGCAGCATTGCGGTGTTTAAACAATTTGCTTTTACTGGTAGCAACCAGCACAAAAATGGCTTTTTAAAAATAGAATGTCCATTCTGACTCACCAGGATGTGATTATAAATCACAAATATTAGGGTGGATGAGAATGGCAGGATCTCCATAGCACCAATTGCAAGTATCAATGTAGGATGGCCGTCAGAAACTGACGTTTTTTCTCTGTAGTGTATTGGAAAAATTACCCAGTGCAGAAGGGAAGGAAGACAACTGAAATACTTTGTCAATTACCTCAGAAATAAATTAACACAAATTTTTAATAATGCTTAACTGGTAGAGTGTAAAATTATTTTTGGTCATCCAAATTTCTCTTTGTCTTGTTACAATTTATGGGAGAGTGCCACTTGGCACTCTCCCATAAATTGTAACAAGGCAAACCCTCACAGGCTAAATAATTTTAATTCCAAACTGACATGAAGCATATACACAGAGTAGGAAGGCATCAAGTTGTGGCACCTGCACTTCAGATTTATTTATTTATTTATTTGTGTTTATGGTCACATACTTATGCACAATGGCTAATCGTGACCGTGACAGTTTTATGGGTGGAGGAAGCCGGAGTACCCGGAGAGAACCACCGAGCAACGACGAGCAGCTGTCAGCTCTCCAACATCGTAACTCTGAACTCTGCACCGCAGCACAGGCAGGGTTAGATTGGTTGAAGACATGCGCACCATCGACGTGCAGTACGCCTCAGTACACAGCGTCAACGTGCCCCCATGTAGGCAATCGGGGTGAAGTGTCTTGCCCAAGGACACAACGCGGTTGCCGCAGGTGGGATTCGAACCAAGGACCTCTCGGCTTGCAGCCTGCACCTCTACCAACTGAGCCACCGCGCCCCCCTGCACTTCAGAATAAAGCCCAAATATGGGCTTCCAGCACTCGACCAGTTAATTAACGAATGATATTTTTTTACTACACTTTTCAATTTAATTTAGACATTCAGAAACCATGGTAGACCCAGGCAGCTTCTAAAATGAATATGAAATTTATTTTGAATCCTTTAAATATTTAAAAACAAAATACCTTCTGTGATGAACACTCAAAATATTGAGTGATAAATTTCACCTCCCCTGGTATGAAGCAAATTTAAAATCAAATTGAGTGCTTTTGAAGATTAAATGCACAGCTTTGTTTTTAGTTAACTGGTTGGGGGCTAGAAGCCTCTGTCATGGCTCCATTGAAATGTGCTGGAAGCCACTTTCGTGGCCCAATACTGTATACATTAGCTTGTTTGCTCAGAAGTAGAAATTTTTTTTTACAGAAAGATGATTTAACAATAATTTATGAACAAAATCTTGCTACACCGAGGTGACTTTTGCTGCTGTGTGGTATCTTTGAAAAAAAAAAAATACCCAGGTTTCAAATCACCTTTGAAAAATTTATTTATTTATTGGTGTTTAATCCTTTACCAATGCAGACGATATCAAAATTTTTTATTTAAATATTTTTTAAATTTAAAAAAAAAAATTTCAACAAAACCATACCATGTGACCCCTCTTTGGAACGAGCTTGGCGAGCTCGTTCCAAAGAGGGGTCACATGATATGGTGTTGTTGAAATTTTTGAAAAATATTTTTTCAGCTGCTGAATTTGCATATTACGTGGGCGGATGCAGGCGATTCGTTGGGTAAAGGGTTAAGGTCACCTACTTCTGCACAATGGCTAATCGTGACCGTGACAGTTTTACGAGTGGAGGAAGCCCGAGTACCTGGAGAGAACCACCGAGTATCGACGAGCAACTGTCAGCTCCTCAACATTCTAACTCCGCTCAAGCCGGGTTACAGCGGTTGAAGAAGTGTCCCCACCAACGAGCAGTACGCCTTAGCATATGGCACCATCATGCCCCCATGTAGGCAACCGGGATAAAGTGCCTTGCCCAAGGACACGGCGCAGGTTGTCGTGGACAGGGATCAAACTGGGGAGCACTAGCATAGAAGTCCAACAGTCTACCACTGAGCCACTGTGATCCCTTTGAAAAAAATAATTTAGCATTCAGCTAGTTAATAAAACTTCCTTTTATGTGGTCAGTTTATTAGGGCTACGGTATTTGAAATTGAATACCGGTATCGGTGTTCAAAAAAATACTGCGGTATACCGGTATATTGAAAGACTGTTCAGATATTTGAACACACGTATGTATATGTATCCTTCACAGTCGGAACAAATCAGCATGCCTTGATGATGCAGTTCGAATGCCTCGTGACCCGACGCAGACGATATCAAAATTCATTTTTTTAAATATTAGTTCATCAAATTTTTCAATTTTTTTTCAACAAAACCATAGCTCGTTGAGCTCGTTCCAATGAGGGGTCACATATAGTTTTGTTGACATTTTTTGAAAAATAATATTTGTTCAACAGCACAATAAGTGTATTACTCGGGACAATGCAGCCAATTCATTAGGTACAGGGATAATATTAATTCAGGACTTCAGTTAAAAACTCAGGACATCTTGAAAATTAAACTGTGGGAAAATAAATAAAGACGATAAACCGATATTTTTGCAATTACACCGGTATCAATCGATACTGGTTTGAATACCGGCATGTATCGGTTTATCGATATCCCGTGCAGCTCTACAGTTTATATTCACACTACCACGTTGCCATATATATATGTCTGGTTGAACACAATATGAATGACTGAGAACTCTCCTTAACTCTTTCACTACCAATGATTACAATAGTTACCATGCTTTGAATTACACATGGTCTCAAGTAATATTAAGGGTTGAGAACTTTAAATTTTAAAATGTACTGCCTCGAGGCAGCAGATTTCAAATTTTAGATTGTCCATGTGACAGTCAATCTACTAATCTAATTCCTAGTGCCATTAAATGTAATGGCAAACATTTTTTATGTTATTTTCTGACTTCTCCCACATGTCCACAGACTTCTCCCTCCTAGCACCAGACTTCTCCCTAAAATCTCTGGAGGGAGAAGTCAGTCCTGGAAATGAGACGTGTGCGAGTGCAATTGCACCCGTCAGCACCCGTGTTTTCTATTTTACGAGAGCGAAAACATGCACTCATTGAAAAATATTGGGGGGGCACATAAATGTGTTGTTTTGATAAAGCTGCACTCTGTGGCCAGTGGCAAGTTACAGTCATAATTCAGCAATTCCTTATACATTTAACCCTTTGAACACCAGTGGTATCTACCATGGCAGTTCAATGGCAGCAGTTAGAATGAGTCCATATTCATTATTTGGGGTAGACCAATCAATATCTTCGATGTGCAGCCTTAGGGCTGCACGTCGAAAATACAGACTGGTCTACCCCACACATTTACTGAACAGCCAGCCTATTTAAAGACATTATGATGCTTCATGTTACTGGCTGGAAAAGCAGCCACTCGAGCTCAAAGGGTTATGGTTTTTTGTGTATGGTGACAGTATTCCCTTGAAAATTCATATTTATTTATTTATTGGTGTTTAAGGTCACATATTTATGCACAATGGCTAATCATGATCGTGACAGTTTTACAGGTGGAGGAAGCCGGAGCACCCAGAGAGAACCACCGAGCAACGGCAAGCAACTGTCAGCTCCCCAACATACTAACTCCACACAAGCAGGGTTAGCATTGGTTGAAGACAAGTGCACCATCGTCTTAGTACACAACGCCACCATGCCCCCACGTGTGCAATGGGGGTGAAGTGTCTTGCCCAAGGACACAACGCGATTGCCGCAGGTGAGATTCAAACCGAGGACCTCTCGGCTTGCAGCCTGCACCTCTACCTACTAAGCCACCGCGCTCCCAGAAAATCCATATACTAACATTTTATGGGTGCAATTTACTCTTGTCTCTTGACTTCGCGGGAGCTTAAAACTGCACCCATCTATTTTGTTCATTTCCAGCACTGAGAGAAGTTATTTCTCCCTAAAATGAGCCGCAAGACTGACCTCTGGTCATGGCTGCCGCACAGCAGCCATGACTAGTTTTGATGAAAAAGCCATTAAAATTTGGCACAAAAAATCATTGGTTATAAAGTCTATACAACTTACAGAGGAGAATTTGGTTAAATAGCCCCAGATCTGCTTTAAAGCAATGGCAAGAGATTTCCTGGCCTGGGCAGGAAAATCCACCAGCTGCATGCAAGTTATTAAACAAGCACTGTAGCCTATGCAAATTCAGCAGTTGAAAAATATTATTTTTCAAAAAATTTCAACAAAATCTTATGTGAACCCTCGTTGGAACGAGCTCATTGAGCTCGTTCCAACCAGGGGTCACATGATATGGTTTTGCTGACATTTTTTGAAAAGTTTGAAAAAATGGTATTTAAAATAATAAATTTTGATATCGTCTGCGTTGGGTAAAGGGTTAATATCTATAAAGTCCTCAGATCTTGTTGTAAAGAAATAAGCCTCCCCACTCCCATCTGTGCACAGGGCATTTGTGTTCAGGTTCGCATCGCAGTTTGCGAAGCTAGATCTCGTATGTGGGATCCAATCACCGAAATTTGGTTCACTAGTGTTTTCTACGATTTCATTGCCTATTATAAATAAGCTCCCTTGATGTGAACCAGTCATTCTTCATTATCATCTTCCACGACTTTTTTCGTTTGGGTGGATCGATTTCAAATTGCAAAGTGGAAGTCGAATCATGAACTGCAAGTGCATCTTTCAATCACTGATGTATTTATTTATTTATTGGTGTTTAAGGTCACATACTTATGCACAATGGCTAATCGTGACCGTGACAGTTTTACGGGTGGAGGAAGCCGGAGTACCCGGAGAGAACCACCGAGCAACGACGAGCAGCTGTCAGCTCTCCAACATCGTAACTCTGAACTCTGCACCGCAGCACAGGCAGGGTTAGATTGGTTGAAGACATGCGCACCATCGACGTGCAGTACGCCTCAGTACACAGCGTCATCATGCCCCCATGTAGGCAATCGGGGTGAAGTGTCTTGCCCAAGGACACAACGCGGTTGCCGCAGGTGGGATTCGAACCGAGGACCTCTCGGCTTGCAGCCTGCACCTCTACCAACTGAGCCACCGTGCCCCCTCACTGATGTATTTATTTTTCATTGCCAACCCACAGGACCAGGGTACTCTTATTAACTTTTTTATGTGATTGGTAAGGCTAGTTGTCGCGATCATCAGATGACTACATATGTATTTTCGTCATAATGACCAGTACCTGTGACTAAAAACGTCTTTATTTGAAAACTGAGAAGTACATGTGGAAGGGTGTGCTTAGGCTCAGAGGGGCCATTTGGTAACTCACATTTGTAAAGTTAGGGATGGGGTTATGCTAAAGTATGAGCGGAGACATGAGTAGCCATGCAGTGCAGTACGTGATAGAAATTGTGAAAGTATGTGTGTGTGTGTGTGGGGGGGGGGGGGGGGGGGGGGGGTGGGGAAGTGGGCAACTCAAGTTGAAATTGCTAATCAATTTTCCAGGACAGCAATAAAAACGGCTAATCAAACTTTTAAAAACAAAAAATAATCTGGTACAGTGTTATCCCGAACTTCAAATGAAGCTCACTACCAGCTTGAGAGTAAAGTAACCTTACTTACAGGTCAGTTTTGACGGGTCCTCTCTCATCAATAGGTTCACCAATCACATTAATGATTCTTCCAAGTGTTGCTGGTCCAACAGGTATACTAATTGATGAATTTGTATCAACACACAGGTTACCTCTAACCAAACCTTCTGTTCCATCCATAGCAATGGTTCTCACTGTGTTCTGACCTGAATACATGAAACAAAATTTTTAAGACCATGGTTATCTTTCGGTTTAGTGTTTTTCACCTCATTTTGTTTGTCCAAAATGACGCTTTTTCTTTATTATTAATATATTTATTATGTAATGATGACAACATTACAGTGGAGCCCACTTAATTGGATATCTCTTAATTGTATATCCCTGTTAATTGAATATAATTTTCAAACACAAAACCATTTATCGTATCTTCAGTACAAATTTGATCTGTTAATTGCATGTGGGTTGTAGAGTAAACTCCTGTTAATTGTACATAAATTTTTGTAATATGTCGAAAAAATTACTGTGACATGTACCAAATTCCCCTTATTTATCAACCTTTTTGGCCTCACTACATCCAATATAGGCATTTATTCTATTATATCTTGTTTGTCAGAGCTCTATGAGCTCTGTCAAACAAGATATAGTAGAATAAATGCTCAGTTTACCTCCAGAACACAGGAAACTGACCAAATCCCTGTTAATTGTATACTCCTGTTAATTGAATAATTTTCACTGGCAAAATGGATATTCAGTTAAGAGGATTCTACTGTATTAGAATTAAATTGTGTGGAGTCTGTGAGGATCGCCTCACTACTCACTGAGAAAAGGATTGAGTCTGTGAGGATTGCCTCGCAACTCTGCATGTGGGGAGTGGGCTACAAAGAAACCCACCCCTCACTCCAGTAATAGCAACAATTACACAACAGTTATATATACAATAGAGTTCTATCTTTCTCTAATAATGATACTTAGCAGTGGAGTCAGTGAGGATTGCCTCGCTACTCATCAAGAAATCTAGGATCGAGTCTTTGGGGACAGCCTCGCAACTCCAAAGAAACTCACCCCTTGCCCCATCCAAAGCAACAATCACACACGAGTCATAATATACCACAGCAAATTCCTATCTCTCTCTACCTATAACTTTTCTAATTGGACACTCTCAAATTTTCTTGCAACACTCCTATCAAGATGACGCATGAAAATATTAGATGAAGCTAGGAGTAATTGGAACAACCTTTCTTTCTGCTAACATACACAGGACACCACCAAACAAAGATTGAAACAGGCTTGCCTGACTGGGACCAGTGTACATTGTAAATAAATCAACATTTGAATCAAGATATAACAGCCCTTTTAAGGGTTTTTGAGTGTGTGTCTGAATGGGTGTGTGTGTGAGTGATGTTTTTCCTTTTTCCTCCCATCACCCCGTCATCTGTTCCCCATGAAGGCAGACCAAATGGCCAAGGCTCAGCATCCACCCCCCCCCCCCCCCTTATAGACTGATGGATGGCTCCCAGCTTTCAGAAACACATATTTGTGGATGTTTTTCCTTTTTGTAACTGCTATGGATAATATGCTGGGTCTGCTCCCAAATCAGGGGATGAAACTATGGTCATTTTGGTTTGAAGACCACTGCCATAATCACAAACCACCACACACCATTCGTCTGCCTAATGTGCACCTAACAAAATTTCTGTTTACCAGAATTACTGGACGTTGGACAAACTAGATCACATACTCCAATTTCCCAAGGTATTCAATGGAAAAGAATGAAACAAGCTTAAATTTTCTAAGAGGATCAGAATTGATTTCCGCAAATGATTCTTGCAAGGCAAACAATGAGAACCAACCCGGATTCTCTCAATATCTTCATGTGCTTCCTGTCAAATAATCTGAAAGTGTTCATTAGAGGCCTGGAGAATTTTACTATTTTTTGCTCCCTCATAATAAAGTTCATTTAACATTTTGACTTTAGTGATGAACAGATAATCGGAATCGGCAATCGGAACCGGACGGTTATGGTGCATCAGCCGATTATGACAACCGACAGTTAAAATGTTTGTTTGTTGGTGGTTAACGTCTCATATTTATGCACCATGGCTAATCGTGACACAACATGGAGATGAAGTCAAGTTTAGTCAATCGTTGATCAACATGTTGCCCATTTTAGAGGACTTTCACCCCAAGCATTGGTGACTGGGTCCTATTTTACTAGTAAAGCGGAACTGGTTTACCACAGTAAACAAGTGCTGCTTACTTCCCGGGGTTCCCACGGGGAAACCGACAGTTAAAAACCGTCAGTTTCTTGTTATTCTATATTTAACACTGACTATTAAAAATCCCTTTGATATCTGGCCATTTCAATCAAGTTTCCCCATTAAAAACGTGTGTAGTGCACTGCAGAAAATTTAGGGATTTGCAGAGCAGAGAATTTACAGAATTGAACCGAACGGGATCGCCACCATTTCCTGAAGATCGTAGAGTTCATGTAAACATTAGAAAAACACATCAAGGGAGGTAACACGTTGAAAAAATAACACTGAATAATACATTATGACAAACGTGTAAACCATGCGTCGTACGACTTCACAACACACATTAACATCAAAATTATTATTCATTTAAGACACAAAGTATGTGTGCTCAGAATATTCCTGGTTAATACAGCCAAGTGTATTGTATCCTTACACAAAACCGTATTAACACTATGTACCGGAATAAAACACAATCTTCATGAGAACAATAGAAAATACTAAATTATTTAAGAACTGATAATTAATTCTCGCAGCACAGGTTTTCGTAAGGATCAAAACAGATGCTTATAAATTAGGACAAATTTTTGGGCCCGATTTCTGATCTTTGACTTTGGAAATAAAGTACATGTTGGAAAGGGATCTCCGTTCACTTGCCAACGGCGTACATTACAGCAACCCACCTTATCAATGAAATTAATTCCACAATATAAACTGCAGTATCCAACAGGCCTGTCATTCTGAGGGCGATTGCTCCAGATCCTTACAGCCCACCTACAATTTTGCTGAGGAGAGCAAGTAACTGCCCTCTTTAACCCTTTACCCAATGCAAACGATATCAAAATTGATCATTTTAAATATAATTTTTAAAAATTTTTCAAAAAATTTCAACAAAACCATATCATGTGACCCCTCATTGGAACGAGCTCAATGAGCTCGTTCCAATGAGGGGGGCACATGATATGGTTTTGTTGAAATATTCTGAAAAATTTAATTTTTTCAACTGCTGAATTTGCATATTAACTGGGCGGATACGGGAGATTCGTTAGGTGAAGGGTTAATAGCCCGATTCTGATGATTTGGGTATATACAAGCCTGTCTGGGTCCTGAATCTAGATCAAGGAGAGCCTGCAACTGCCCTCCTGTGATTTTCAAAGAGACAGGCCTGATCCAAGCTTGCTCAGGTTTCTAGACTTTCAGATATCTGTTATTTATTTATTGGTGTTTAATGTCACATATTTATCAGATATCTGTTAAATTATGCATTTCCTCTGAATAAAACACTAGCATTGTTCAGCTTATAAGCAATATGCAATACTTACCCAGATGTTGGGCAACCTCCAATACCAACCGGGGAGTTCTACCTTCCACTTCCAATGCATTGAGAATGGGAGGTAGTTCCTCATCGAACTGAACATCTACAACTGCACCAATAACAGCAACAACTCTACCTGGCGCAACTCCACCACTTGCTTTGGGTTTAGCCTGCTCTGTTGCATAATTTCTACCTGCAATATACAATAGCACAGTGGAGCCCACAAAACTGGATATCCCTCATAACTGAATAGCCCTGTTTATTGAATATAATTTACAAACACAAAACCATTTACTATATGAGCTTGGTCAAACAATATACAACAGAATAAGGCCACAGAGTGGGGCTACAATGATTCAGATGTTCGCGATGTGATTCGCAATTATTTGCTCATGATGTATTATTTATTATTTTATTATTTATTGGTGTTTAAGGTCACATACTTATGCACAATGGCTAATCGTGATCGTGACAGTTTTACGGGTGGAGGAAGCCGGAGTACCCGGAGAAAACCACCGAGCAACGACGAGCAGCTGTCAGCTCTCCAACATCGTAACTCTGAACTCTGCATCGCAGCACAGACAGGGTTAAATTGGTTGAAGATATGAAAACCATCGGCGTGCAGTACGCCTCAGTACACAGCGTCATCGTGCCCCCATGCAGGCAATCGGGGTGAAGTGTCTTGCCCAAGGACACAACGCGGTTGCCGCAGGTGGGATTAGAACAGAGGACCTCTCGGCTTGCAACCTGCACCTCTACCAACTGAGCCACCGCGCCCCCTGCTCATGATGTGATGCAAATCATGATGCAAGGGTACAACATGAATATGCTCTGATCTTGCAAGATCTGTATGTTCAGTAGAAAGGTAATTGCCTTCAGTACATTATTTTTCTCCTCTCGTTTGCTCAAAATAAGAAAAAATGTATGTTCATCTTACTTTTACTGAATAGAAGTACAAGTTATACTCTGGGACCAACCTAGTAAGGAGCCAGAGTTTATTTGGCTCCTGAAATACTGATCTGGCTCCTGAATCTTAAAAATAGGCTTTTAAGTTGACTCATAACCCTGTGACCCCATTTCCTCCATCGCACACTCAGGCATCCAAGACTTCACTTGAAACTATTGTGAAAACCAATGGTTGTGGGGAATAAAAATATTTTTCAATCATTTCAGAAACAACTTGAATTATGTCAAAAACTTATGTAATTAAATGATCAAATGTATGTCATACACAGCTGGAAGTTTCAAACAAGATCATTAAAAAAAGTAATATACTACTCAAAGTTTGCTAAGCTAAGTTTTACGTTTTAGTTGAAATATTGTAATGAAAAGTGTATATATTTTTTATTTAATTATATCTTTAATGATTCAAGTAAAGAAATGAAGATTTTAATTGTGTTTGACATTATTTTTTAGCTTTTGAATACGATAACCATGGAAAATGGATATTATTGGTAAAAGAGGAAATTTTTCAATTTGCCAAAAAGTTGACAGAGTGAACTGGTATGGGTTCAATATCGAGTATGAGACCCATTACTGTTAATTACAAACACCTTCTCATGCTCCCAATCAGGTTCCTGGTGGTCCTTTGTGGGATGTTGTTCCATTCTTGGACCAGCATGGCACCAAGCTCTTGGACACTTCTTGGCTGAAATTGCAAGCTGCAACTCATTCCCGACATGTTCCATTGGATTGAGGTCAGTCCATACGCTCAATCCCCTCCCTCTGTCGGTACGCCGACAGCATGGGCAACATGAGAATGGGCATTATCCTCCAGGCTCCAACAGAATGAATCTATCACCCACTGCACCTGCAAACAATCTGACATGGACATCCAGGATCTCATCAGTATACCGTTGTGCAGTCAATGTACGACATTCAAGGACACAAGAGCTCTGTACGTTCATCCCAGCTGATGCCGCCCCAGACCATGATTGACCCTCCACCAAAGTGGTCATGCTCAGCAATGTTGGGTGCATGGAATCGCTTTCCTGGTTTTCTCCATACCCTAGCACACCTATCTGTGTGGTCTAGGCAGTACCTTGACTCATCCGTAAAAAGGACAGGTCGCCAATTCATATCGTGCCTGGCGGTGGTTCTGGGAAAGCAGAATGCGAATACATGGTCTTCTCGATCGGAGACCACCTTCGTGCAACCTTGCCCGGATAGTCTGCGTCGAAACATTTACCCCGGATGCATTCTGGAGGTCACTGCAAAGCTGGGTTGCTGTGGCAAATTGGTTCCTATGGGCCTGAATGATCTAAAACCGGTCTTCAACTGCAGATGTTGCCCTGTCTCTGCCACCACCATGCCGTCTTACTGGTGTGCCATACTGCTGAAAGAAAAATCTGGCTGGGCCAGTTTTCGAACTTGCTTGGGATATTCTTGCGAAAGACCTGTATGACAAATATTACTCAAATCGGAGAACGTTTGTTCAAGTTATTGCTTTTACAAGCTCAAAATTCGTAAAAATTGACTGAAGCCTATAACTCTGTAATGAAAAATTGGGCCGGGACACTTTTCGAACCTGCTCAAGATATTATTGCAAAATACCTGTATGGCAAATATTAGTCAAATCGGAGAACGTTTGTTCAAGTTATCGCACTAACAGTGTGAGGACAACCACCCGGGTGCACACAGACAGTCGCCAAACCGTAGGTCTCAATTGTCAACACAACTCTACCAATAACTACAGTTATCTGATCTAGTGTTTGATGCCCACATTTGGGCTTTATGCTGGTGCTACAACAAAAAGACTTCATGTTCTGTAAATGTACTTCATATTATCTTTAAAGTAACATTATATCATTTGTGTGGATTTGCCTCGTTATGATTTAAGGGAGAGTGCCTGAAAGCCACTCTCCCATAAATTCTAACACGGCAAAACACGTTCAAACAGTTTTGAGAGTCAACAATAATTTAGCACTCAACCGGCTATTTATTTGTTTATTTATTAAGGTTTAACGACACTCCAACAGCCGAGGTCATATGGTGTCGACGACAGTTTTATGGGTGGAGGAGGCCGGAGTACCCGGAGAGAACGACAGAGCAGCTGCCAGATCCACAACATCGTAACTCGGCACTGCAGCACAGGCAGGGTTAGATTGGTTGAAGACATGCATACCATTGACGTGCAGTACGCTTTGAAACACGGCAACATCGTGTCCCCGTGTGGACAATCGGGGTTAAGTGCCTTGCCAAAGGACACAACACGGGAGTCCGAAACAATTGCTCAGACGGTCAGCCATCCAAGGATTAACCGGGCTTGATGTTGCTCAACTTCAGTGATCTGACGAGAACCGGTTACCGCGCACCTACACAACTGGCTAAGAAGTAACTCTGGCTTCTAGATCTCAAAAGTAGGCTCAAAGTCTGGCTCTTATTTTTAAATGCTCAGGTTGGTCCCTGATTATACTCTATCAAAATAATATACTGTGTTTTAATGTTTTTAACCTTTTTCAAGGTTCTTCCATTAAAAAACCCTATCATCTGAGCATCATGATGCATCTCTCGCCACAATGCAATGCATTTCCGATTGAAAGAATTGTGATGCATTGAAACCGTTATGTATCGTTACAGGCCTCCAACAAAGTAGATCTGTTTCTCGGGCCACTTTTGTAAAATTGCATGTGGACGAGCATTTTTTGTATTATATTTTTGTAATTATTTCTTTGGCATCAAAAAGTGCATGTTCTTTGTTTTTTTTTTATGTGTTAGGCCTCATAATCTACAGAATAGAATGGATGGTGGTGTATTTCGTCCCTTGATTGCAAGGAGAGTTTGCAATGCTCAAGCATTGCAAAACCTTACTGCACTCAAGGGACAAATTTATCAATATTATTAACTTGGGTAAATGGATAAAATATCCAACAAAAACCATTTAATTTTTATTTTTCTACGTTTACATTGGCTATAAAAAGCGAGCATGCGGCAGCGGACCATGTGTGAGGGCTGGGAAACTGATTTTACACTTTTTTCGGCCTAAATGCTCAGTATAAAACAATTGGAAAATTACCAAATTCTCGATATTTGTTTTCCTGCAGCCCTGCAAACTGAAAATCAAGGAAACCTGGTTATAGGTTACCTTAATTATTTTTAGGGCTTGTGTTGAAATGATTACCTATTTTTCAAAGTCGACTTGTCAACGGGAGTAATCGATTCAAAATCGACTAGTCGACTTTTCTGTTGAAAACATAATTGTCTCAGTAAATTAAGTGATAATAGACTGTTACATATAAGTTGATAACCCTTTCGTTTAATGACTCGTTTGACAGGTGACTCCCGGGTCAAATTTTGTGACGGACAGTTCCTCACCTTCATATCGGGTCTTTGCCAGCTCGCACCCAAACCAGTACAGTAATATCATAGAACATGGAGCTGTGGCATTGATTTACCTTTTGAGGAAGACAGGGCAATTGGCTCAAAGAAGATTCACTTAAAAACATGTGCAAGAGTCAGTTTAAGCACGGGAACTCTGCAGGAACTGCAATTAAAAAGTGTGGGCGACTTGGGTGAGGGACAGAATGCTTGCATGAATTAACGGCATCTTTGAAGTTGTACATTCTTCAACGCGTGCCAGTGATTAGGTTAGGTGAAATCAGTGCTTGCAATGTTGCTGAAATCTAAGTTGTAACATTATCGGCATCAACAAACGACAATTATTGCATTGATATCCACTTCTCAATACAATTTAAAATAGGCCCACTATGAAGCAGAAACATCTCATGTTTGTAATCATTAACCCCCACTATTGGCATTTTACGACTTCATCCCGGAGTTTCCAGACTAGTCGACTGGCGGATTTCTTTGTCAATTTTTCCGAAAATCGAATCAACTAATCGTTTCAACACTACTTAGGGCCGTCACAATTTTTTAATTTAGGAATCGATTAATCAACGCAAATAATCGATTAATCATACCTAGATCCCCCCATCTCTGAAGTCGTTAAAAATGAAGTTCAAGTCAGCTGACCCACCTTAAGTAAACAATGAATACGCTCCTCTTTTAGGTGCATTCAAAGCTTTGTCAAATTGATGTTCTTAAGTTTTGAGCCATCAGTGTTATAATCAAAACCGGTCGACAGTTGCGAACTTTCGCAACTGCGACCGGTCTTGAATATTACACTGACAGTTCAAAAGTTTAGAACATCAATGCTTTGAATGTACCTAAAGGACAAATGCTTCTAATGGCTTCTTGAGGTTTACTGTCAACGTTCTTGACCTTTTACCTTCAGAAAGAATAGTCTTTTCATCAATTTTTTTTAATTATTAAACGTCTAAAACAGGGTAAAATTTACGGATTCTTCGAAAACGAAAAATACTAATTGATTTCGTCGTGACCGATTGACAATCAATTAATCGTGACAGCCCTAATGTACATGTATAATGCTGAATACTTGGGCCTAAATTTTCATCCAACTTCAAAGTCTGTGAATTAACTGAATTTGAAATCGATTTTGGAGTTCAAGATTTCCAAATTACCTGTAGCAATCAGAAATCACCCCAAGAGCGCAAAACGGGCACTATCTTAGCATTGCACCGCTCACTTTGCCTGATTCCCATGTTTGGGCGAAATCAAAGTCGCCATGTGATTAACTGATTTAACTGTTTTGAGAAGTCGCCATAAGAAAGGTGGTCCTCCTTGAGACATTTCAATTCAATCCTTATGTTTACTGTTAGGTGACAAAACAAAGGACATAAAACTATTTGATTCTCAAACTTACTTTTGTTTTTAAAAGAACAGATTATAAACAAAGAAATGAAATTTAAAAAATAATTCTGTAAAAAAACGAACCTCTACAGTCGAAATTAGGAGAGATATTGGGTAAAAATTGAATCAAGTAACTTACAAAAGAGATTGGAAAATCACAACTTACTTCAATAAACGTTTACAAAATCACAAGAAATTTGATTTGGATTGTGTTGTGTTTGAAGCAGGTACAAGAAACTGGGCCAGTTACGCATGTCTAATTACCAAAATACGCACAAGAATGGCATATAATCCCCCCCAAACCATGTTAAGAGCTTCATGACTTCTCAATAAATAAGGAAATGTTTTTTGACAAAATGAAGCTTTTCTTGTAAATTTTGCATCTTTACGAAACCCCAAACCTCACTGACAGAACAGGCAAATTCCACCAGTGACTGAGCCATGGACTGAAATCTTGAGGGGGGCGGGGGTCTTAGGTTTGAGGCAGGGTTTCCGCTAGGGGGAAAATTTTATGGGTCCGGTAGTTTAAATAAAGTGAAACTCAAACGCCAAAGGCGTCTGCTGCACGTGCCAAATGCACGTGCGTATGGAGGGGGGTCAGGAGAAAATTTTGATTTTTAGGTGCTCTCTGGTGGCCCCTGGTCGCTAAAATGCTGAATAATTGAAGTGGAAAATATGTATTTTTTCCTCCTACAATTCTCTAAATTCCCACGGGACACACAATTCTACATCTGGTCGGAGGTTTCATAATACAAACCCAAAACAACACAAAATCCACGAATCCTGACAGTGACTGCGACGCTTGACCTCAATTTTTTTTTATACAACCCGATATTCGAAAAGAACCATGATGCGGACGTGTGACGTCATGCACATGCCATTACATCATTTATCGCTCGAAATAAAAGTCAGTGATTTCGGACCAAACACGACAATTTGAGTCCGAAATTTTATAGGCGACGTTTAGGATTTGAGCTTTGTTTCCCCCTCTCGTCTGGGGGTTATAAAGTATCAGCCAGTCTAACGGAAACCCTGGTTGAGGGCACCATACTTGTACATCACAGGAAGTCAAAAGAAAAATTATTTTCAAATTAAGGGGCGAGAGGAGCAAGTAGGATTTGGGAGAGGTGGGGCTTATATTACGTGGAAACAAAGGATCTGGAGTGTCGTTACGATACAGCATTGTACTTGACATTTTAACCACCAGCATTTCTGACTGATCATAGTATGATCAGCGGGGGGAATGGGTCCGTTCGGCGGACCCGCAGCCGGTCTAACGGAAACCCTGGTTGAGGGCACCATACTTGTACTTTACAGGAAGTCAAAAGAAAAATTATTTTCAAATTAAGGGGCGAGAGGAGCAAGTAGGATTTGGGAGAGGTGGGGGGAGTAGGTGCTGGGCGCCCTAGACATCTGGCTCCTCCACTGGATCCCACTAACTTGATTTTTAGTGTTTGTCAGGTTTATTGACGAATTATTTTGAAGTATTAAATTAAATTCTCCAAGTATTTTTTTCTTTAGAAATTTTACTTCCCCCTGCTCACAGTACGTGGAGAGTGGATTGTAACTAAATCACCTGGGAAGTGGAGTTATCACCCAAAGTATCACTTTCTAGTTTCAAATTCTGTACATGTGGACATAAAACAAGCAATGTTTCAGCCAATGGACCTCCGAGTATAACTCGGAGGTCCATTGGCTGAAACTTTGCTTGTGCCTGTTAAGCTTCGCAACAAATCTACAATTATTGCTTGGGTGGAATCTCCACTCGGTGGGTGATTCAGTGATAATACACTCTCCATGTACTGTACATCCTAGTGGACCATGCTTGTGAAGAGTGGAGAAGGTGGGGGGGGGGGGGGGGGGGGTGGAGCAGGAATGAGGGCACTGCACTTGTACTGATGGCAGGGAATAAAAAAAATCTCAAATTTGTGGGTGGGAGGAGCAGGTAGGATTGGGGGGGGGGGGGGGGGGGGGGGGGGCTCCTTAGAAATCTCATGGCTCCTCCATTGGATCCCACTAACTTTATTTTAGGTATCAAATAAAATTCTCTTCTCAGCATTTCTTTCTTTAGAAATTTCACTTCTCCCTGAAGAGCTCTTCCATGTTCCTATTTTTCTGAGAGTGAGAAGTCACATCTCTCTAAAATTCACTTCTAGTCGGGTCCCTGGTAGAAAAATAAATATACCTGACATTATATATGTTGAGCAAGTAGCAAGTTCCAGTTCTGCAAAGGAAACCGTGTTTGATAAGCTGATGAACATGTTACAATGCATCACCCTTGGTGTTGATGAAGAAATGTGACAATTGAGGCTCTTCTGTTTTCATCAAATTTTCCAATGACAAGATGGCGAAATATATTTTATATTGATTTCCACTGTAGTTAGCAATGAAGGGTATAATACATATTATCAATGGCCGGGCACAGTTGTCAAAGCGCCTGGAGATTGTGTTTGGCAATTCCTTGGAATGTCAGTAGCAGCACAGGGGGGCAACATATTTTGGTGCTCATATGAAATTAGTCAAGTTTGTCAGCCAGTACATTTATTGTGCACCGCACTATTCTTTTCAGTGTAAATTGTTACCCAGCACTGATATACGGCACCTGAGAGTACGTATACGTTGAAAGTGAATTACACACAACCCATGGCGTAAAAATCGCATGAGGGGGGCTAACACCCCTCACTCTGCCCCCCACCCCCAATGTAAAAATCCCAAATCACCGATCATGCACCAACCCAGTGCCCCCTTGTCTTCCCACCTTAAAATGAAAGTGTCAATGACACTGTAGCTTAACTTGTGTGTTGTGTTTGATGAAAAGGATAATGTTCAATATTATGAAAGGATTATGAAATAAGACAAGAATTGTGATAATTGGGAATATGTTCATTTCTGTTCCCTGTATGCTATGTTTATGATAAAAATAATATGAGGTGTACACTGTTCTAAAGATCTGAGGGGTGGGTTAATATGACCTCACAGTTAATATATGTGGCCCTCATAGTTAACGTATATCAACAAAAGTTACCAAATTACAGTGAAATTATTCCAAAATGACTCATCCTATCTAGTTACATTAAAATCCCTTCATAAATATGCACTGTAGACTGTGCTAAAGGTTTTCGGGCTTTGGGCCCCTGTAGCCGTCAGTTTCCCCAATTGCGTCCAAAGGGGACATTCTCATCTAGACATTATATGAAGTCAATCTACCAAGTTACAATGAAATCCCTCCATAAATACAACCTGTAGACTGTGCTAAAGGTTTTTGGGCTTTGGGGATCTGGCAGCCATCATGGTTGAATGATCGCAACCAAAAGGGGACAATCTCATCTGGGCATCATCTGGAGTGATCCTACAAAGTTACAATAAAATCCCTTCATAAATATGACCTGTAGACTGTGCTCAAGGTTTTTGGGCTTCAGGCCCCTGAAGCCATCACAGCTGACCAATCACGACCAAAAGGGGATGTCATCATCTAGGCATTATATGGAGTCAAACTTACGGGTTACAATGAAGTCCTTCCATAAATATGACCAACAGACTATGCTAAAGGTTTTGGGGTTTTGGGTCCGGGCAGCCATCAAGGCTGAATGATCGCGACCAAAAGGGGACATTCTCATCTAGACATTATTTAGAGTCATCCTACCAAGGTACAATGAAATCCCTTCATAAATATCACCTGTAGACTGTGCTAAAGATTTTCAGGCTTTGGGCCCCTGTAGCCAACGCAGTTGCCTAATGGTGTCCAAAAGGGGCTGTTCTCATCTAGACATTACATGAAGTCAACCTACCAAGTTACAATGAAATCCCTTCATAAATATGATCTGAAGACTGTGCTAAAGGTTTTCGGGCTTTAGGCTTGGGCAGCCATCATGGTTGAATGATCGCAACCAAAAGGGAACATTCTCATCTGGACATCATCTGGAGTGATCCTATGAAGTTACAATGAAATCCCTTTATAAATATGACCTGTAGACTGTGCTCAAGATTTTCGGGCTTCAGGCACCTGTTGACATCACAGTTGACCAACCACGAGTAAAAGGGGATGTCATCATCTAGGCATTATATGGAGTCAACCTAACAAGTTACAATGAAATCCTTCCATAAATACGACCTACAGACATGCTAAAGGTTTTTGGGCTCGGGCAGCCATCAAGGCTGAATGATCGTGACCAAAATATATGACCTTTTACCTATGCTAAAGTTTTTTGGGCTCGGGCACCCAAGTTACAATGAAATCCCCTCATAAATATGACCTGTAGACTGTGCTAAAGGTTTTCGGGCTTCGGGCACCTTTAGCTGTCACAGTTGCCCAATCATGTCCAAAAGGGGACGTTCTCATCTAGACATTATATGAAGTTAACCTACCAGGTTACAATGAAATCCCTTCATAAATATGACCTGTACACTGTGCAAAATGTTTTCGGGCTTCGGGCTTGGGCAGCCATCATGGGTGAATGATCGCGCGTTCTCATCTAGACATTATATGAAGTTAACCTACCAAGTTACAATGAAATCCCTTCATAAATATGACCTGTAGACTGTGCTAAAGGTTTTCGGGCTCGGGCAGCCATCATGGGTCAATGGTCGCAACCATAGGGGACAATCTCATCTGGGCATCATCTGGACTGATCCTATGAAGTTACAATGAAATCCCTTCATAAATATGACCTGTAGACTGTGCTCAAGGTTTTTGGGCTTCGGGCACTTGTAGCCATCACAACTGACCAATCACGACCGAAAGGGGATGCCATCATCTAGACATTATATGGAGTCAACCTAACAGGTTACAATGAAATCCTTCCATAAATATGACCTTTTGCCTATGCTAAAGGTTTTTGGGCTCGGGCACCCATCAAGGCTTCATGACCGCGATCAAAATGGGACGTTCTCATCTAGACATTATTTGGAATCATCCTGCCAAGTTACAATGAAATCACTTCATAAATATGACATCTAGACTGTGCTAAAGGTTTTCGGGCTCCTCTAGCCGTCACAGTTGCCCAATCACGTCCAAAGAGGGACTTTCTCATCTAGACATTGTATGAAGTCAACCCACCAAGTTACAATGAAATTCCTCAATAAATGTGACATGTAGACTGTGCTAAAGGTTTTCGGGTTTTGGGCTCGGGCAGTCGTCACGGTTGGCAGATCATGCCCAAATGATGAAATTCTCATCTAGACATCATAAGGAGTCATCCTACCAAGTTACAATGAAATCCCTCCACATTAAACATGACCTGCAGACTGTGCTAAAAGTTTTGGGGTTTCGGGCTTGGGCAGCCATCACGGTTGATAGATCATGCCCAAAAGGGGACATTCTCATCTAGGCACTATACAGAGGCATCTTACCAAGTTACAATGAAATCCCTTCATAACTACGACCTGTAGACTGTGCTAATGGTTTTCGGGTTTTGGGCTCGGGCAGCCATACCGTTTGCCCGATCACGACCAAAAGGGGACGTTCTCATCTAGACATGACCCCAAACCTGCATATGAAATTTTGTGACGATCAGACAAGAACTGCGGGGTGTAGCCCGTGCTAAAGGAAAATGTGAACAGACGTCACAGACTAACAGACTTCCGCACGCGTGATGGCAATAGCTTATCTTGACTATGTCAAGTTAAGCTAAATATATGAGTTTCGGTGCAACCATCGATTGTTCTCTCGAGCTCTGGAGATACACACAAATGTGTTGGTAGAGGAGGGGGGGGGGGGGGGGATACAAACCCCTTTTACATTTTTTTTCAAGTACATATAATCCAATGAAATGCCCAAAATACCAAACTTAAAAGCACCCCAGGACCACTGCTTGCTTGTACCCACGGTGGAGCTTTTTTTTATCAAAGTCGAATCACTTTTGAAAAATCAGAGCGATGCCTATGAGAGTGTTAGTTAAAACAAAACCAACTCATTAGATGGGAGAAGAGTTAGGCTACTGACAAGTGATTCTGCTTGAATAATAATTTCAAGGTAACAAATCCACAACAATAGGCTACTGAAAACATCAGAAGGTTTATACCTTAATTGGTAGCTGCTTGATAATGTCACTAATCACTTGTGTCGACGGTCTCATTGAAAGATTATTGCCACTGGTTTTAATTCTTGAACAAACTACTGAAATTACACAGCATTTGATTTCACTGTAAAGCTGCCTTGCTAAATTTTTAATTTGTTTTGCTGTTTCATCGAAGTTAGGCCACTATCTGAGTGGAATTCACACTTGCCTGGTGTTTCCAAATCATTCCAACATGCATGCACTGTTTCTAAGTTTGCACCAGGCTACTGGACAACCTCAGCCATAATATAAGTTGACCATGCATAGAAGATTATATTGGATTCAGTTTATTTGAATGAGCAGATTTGCATAGGAGCGAAATTTTGAGAAAGGAAAAGGACAATCTGACTTCCGATGCACGTGTTTGAAATTTGTGAAAAACTTTTCCCTCGTGAATAAACAGCTGCGCCATGAGCGCATGATACGCCTGTTATTAATTACAAGAGGGAAGCACACAATATGAGTGTATATGTGTACTTGTCAGTTTTTTTTTATATTCTTGTACAATAATCATAACCAACAACATACTGTGTTCATTAATTTGGAAATAAATTATTTGAATTTCATGTATATATCTTATGTCTATAGAGATCATAACTTCAAGAAAAAATTGTCAGCCACGTGGAAAATTGCCTATATTTTGACTAATAAAGCCCCATAACTCTGAAATGAACTAGAGGATGGCCACCAAAGGGTGGCTGATTCCCCCGAAAAAAGCCTTGATAGCCATTCCAACCTTATTTGCGACACACCCTCTGGTTGTGGGCAATAATAATACCAAGTATCATTAATATCCTTGAAGGCTGTAAGAAGTTATGGAGCGGACACGAATTCCGTCTACGCCACGACGGACAGACGGACGACGTCATGGCTAGATTCCCCCGAATTTTTTTCAGGGGAATAAAAATCGGTCAGCGACACAAATTGAAAGGGAGCTTCCTTCCATCAACATATACCTTCCACCAAAAAATCACAAAAATTGCTCAAAAGCGTTTTCGAGTTATTGTACGTGTGGTCGGACGGACAGAGGCATACCTTAATACAACCGTTTTTTTCTAAAACGGGAAAAAAAACAGTCGTATAAAAGCACATACGCTTCCTGGTGTGTTCTTTCAATAGACATTGTGAAATAAATAGTTGAGAAACACATTTTCATTGTTTTCTGTTATTTGAGTACGCTTTCCTTTAAGCATTTAACACAATGCAGAATATCAAATTACCCAAATGGTCGCCTTTCTAGTGAGCAGGCGCACCAACCACAATATTGCCTTTTGATTGCTCCACGGATAAATAGCCTATGATTGGCATGCCCATGGTTAAAAATAAGGCTGTCACGATTATGAATTTTCATAATCGATTATTTTGTCATAAAAATCGACAGTTATTCGATTATTTATGGTTAATATTTCTGTCTCGTTTCCTAGAACTTCGTCTATGAAATAACTTGGGAGGCGTGAAAAATTAAAATATCCTAATCATAAATGAAGCAAACGAACACCAAACCTTGAAAAATTTGACAAAACAGAATCTACATCGCATAGATTCAAACTTCAAATCATAGAAAAATGCATACTAAACTCACTAATGGCCCCATCCGCGCTCAATGAGTAATGATTATGAATTTAGCTTCAGGGAATGTCAAGTCAACAAAGCTTTACACGTGGAAATGAAACTTACGGTTACGGTACATCGGAGAACAAAATAAATCATCATACTTTAAAAATAAATAACATGGCATTTCGAAGTTTTTCCCTCTTTACTTTCCGTATGTTAAAATTGCTCATCAAGTATCAAATTGATAAAAGCAAAAACAACTCAACACTCCACGATGTCTTATTGGCAAGGAATACAATGTAGCCACTGACAGTAAGGCATCATCGAGTGTTGTTATTTTTGTTGACAGAATATTTTTCAGGCACGTTTTACTTCGACTTTTATAAATTTTATGTATCGGTTGGAAATTGAAGTAATTTGAGTTCAAAAAGGAGGGGAAAGATCAAAGACATGCAATCGACAGTATGCTTTTGATACTCGGCAGAAGAATACAACCTCGTAACAACGTTGATGTTTTTTTGGCAGGTCACATGACTCACATCAAAGGAATGAGAAGTATTGGGAACTGAGTGAACATGCATACGATGATGACTGGGTTTCGGCTTACTTTAACTTGCGTGGTGCCGCAACTTGAAGCTATATATTGGTTTTATGTCTTAACCCCGTTCACACATACATTTGTTGTCGAAATAGGTCCTTTACGTGAAACAGTAGCTTGTGAATCAATATTTCCCCTTTGTTTAACAAAAAGGTATGACAGCACATGTCCAGTCAAATAATCGATCACTGAAAAAATCGTCGATTATGACCTCAATCGACGGTTGATCGATTTTTCGATCATTCGTGACAGCCTTAGTTAAAAAGCATTACAACACTGATGGAGAATGCTCCTTTATATAAATATATTTTCTCATATCTCCCGATCGATTACTTCAGAATCAACACCATTCATTTTTATTGATCATTGACGGTTATGTGGGAATGGTGGGGAGGGGGACATTGGATCATATAACCCTCACACACACACACTTCTGAAAATGATGTTTGTCTTTTTTAAATCAATATTTCATTTTTTTTGAACTCCACAATAGGTGGAAGACTGCACTCACCTGCAGATAAATACTGTTGTTCGAACAAGCTATTCAATTCCACTGATGTCAATATTCCACAATCTGGGATCCATACAATGACGGAGTCTGAGCTATTAACCCTTTACCCAACGCAGGCGATATCAAAAATTACTATTTTAAATATAATTTTGGTAAAAAATTTCAACAAAACCATATCAAGTGACTCCTCATTGGAACGAGCTTTTTCCAAAGAGGGGCCACATGATATGATCCTGTTGAAATTTAAAAAAAAAATTTTTTTCAGCTGCTAAATTTGCATATTATGCGGGCAGATGCGGCCGATTCGTTGTGTGGAGTGTTCAGGCCTGGCCTTTTGAAAAATCCAGGGGAGCCACAAAAGCTCTCCTAAATCTGTTTCAGGGGAGCTATTCTACACCATACAATGTTATTAATATGGGAATTGAAAGTTTTGAGGAGAGCCATTGGAGTTTAAGGAGAGCAATTTAATTTGGGGAGAGCCAAGGATAGGGCTGCACGGTATTTCGATATACCGATAATACCGGTATTGAAATCTTAACCAGTTAAATATCGTCCATTTTTTTTTAATACCGGTATATCGTCTGTGACGATATTCATTTCGCGCCGTGGTTTTTAGTGAGACATTTTCCTTAAAAATTCTATTTAATCTCACAGCTGATTGAAAAAAAAGTGTATATAAACAGAAACTGTGAAAGCAGTTTGTTTGTTTTTTTATCAATACACTTCATGTCCTGGTACTAGCAAAATATTCTCCCATAAGCCGTTTTATTTTTGTTTCTCCGATGACACAGGTAAGTACAGATTTTCCCCAAACAGTATGGTTTCGAACGTAAACCCGTGAACAATGATTACCATTTTTTTTCATTAATAATGGCTTTTGTTGGACCGGAAAATTTCTGGTTTAATACTAATAGTTCCTTCCACTTCATTGCACTTGTTCTCGCAATTCCAAGCACTGCAGTAATATTTTCAAAGTTTATTTTATTACCGCCACACTTGGAATGTGCTTTTCAATATGAACAAATCGCATATGTATTAATGAACCCACAATTCCAAGCGCTACGGTAATAAATATTCATTTTTGTCAACACCAGTTCGCATGTGTTAATGTTTTGAAAAGTCGGTGAACGTTTTGATCCGACTTGTATGCCACATCTTAAAAATTAGATCCGCGTGACAAAACTGACTGCTTTCATTTGTGGAAAAGTGTACAAACTCCTAGCCCTCTGGTGGCGTCCTGCTAAAACCAGTACATGGCAAACGCCCTCTAGTGGTGATCTATTCACACGTATACGACAAAACACAGGTTAAGCGTTTTTGTTTTGTAAAGCGATGGATCAAATAGTATATATTTATTTGAAATTATCGACTCAAAATAAACGATATGTGTTGTGCCATCATAAAGTTTATTTCCAAATATTTATACAAGAATGAATTAAGACAAGTTACTAGGCTTATTATTTCAATGCTTTTAAAACATAATTATTTGACTTCGAATGTCAAAAAATACTGGGACAATTTGGGTGAGAATCTTACATGTTTTGAACTTGACGATATACCGGTACATCGCGATATTTTTAAAAAATATTGTTACCGGTATTGAAATCTGAATATCGTGCAACCCTAGCCAAGGAGAGCCGGAACTATAGCTCCCCTCAAACGGCCAGGCCTGAGTGTTAATTTAAGCCTTTAATCGAGTGACAGTCTTTGGAGTGGGGATGGGGTTGTCACAAACCTGGGCTCACCATCTATTCAGTGGTAAATAACACCTTATATAACAGTGTGAAATGGCAGTGGAATTGCACGTACTGAGGTGGGAGGCGGGGTAGGGGTGGCCGACTGATGATTTTTTCATCTTATCTTTCGAGTTTGTGTTTCTTGTTGGTGGGGGGTGCGGTGGGTGATTCGTGATCTGCTAACAAATACTCGAAATGGATCAAAATAATTTATTAACAGACCTACCCTGTTTATGCAATGTCAATTAATAAGGCTACCGATAGGGGGTATTCAAGTTTATCATCGTTTACAAGATCGTTTGGGGCAATAAACAGGATTTGAAACAAACTGATGAACAATTTTCCAGCAGAGTATGTGTTCTTTTCATATTTACTTGCGCATTTCGATTCCTGACTATATCGCGGTTGTTACTACAACTACTACTTCCGACTTGTAGTTGTAGTTTACTTCAGTAATTCCATCGGGCAGTCTTTGTGGTCAACCACTTAATTCAAAATTCTGAGCTCATGTTATGAAATTTCCATCCCTCATCATTCTGGATTTCGCTTGTGGACACATACCGACACCATCTTCTTTCTCTATCACCGTGACAAGTTTCGAGTTGAAAATTCATACTTGCTAACACGCTCCTGGCTGAATTCATAATTCACCCTCAGGCTTTGTAATTAGCTTCACGTTGACGTGTTTGCTGCCTATTGACACATAATATATTATATAATGATTAGCCGGGAATTAAGGTGCACTGAAAGCAGAGTTTCGTCGACATGGTGTTTTCTGCGAGTTTGAATAAGGCAGGCAGATATCTTCCAAGCCAGAGATTTGTGTACCGTCTCTCTTATATACATAATCATGGGAAAATACATAATTTGTCAAAAAACCTTGAAATACAACACTTTTAATTATCTTTGGCACGTCATTCGTCAAACACTGGTGTACAAAAATGGGCATAACTTTGCAACAAGTAGTCCAATTTTCAAAAAAAGGTTTTCAGTTTTGTAAATGTCATGGCCTGCCCTATAATAAAAGCTAAAATACAAGCAGGTTCTTATAGTTTGAAATGTTGAGTGTCTACCCTCCTCTTATTCTGACCCTTTGACAGGCTTTGTGAAACTTTGTGGTAAAACGACATGCGGCGCAAACAGACAAGGTCACAGTTCACAACAAAAAAATATGAGAACTCTTCTCAATGATCAACCAGTCAAAATGGCATTTCTGACATTGTATGCAATTAAAATCATGATATAAGTTCGTTCATTAAACAAAATTGTTTGAATCTGGAGAAATTTGTATTTTTATCAGAGCCACCAAAAATAATTGTTCAAACTCATCTGAACGACCTTCACGACTTTCCGAACGCGATTAGCTGGTCGGTGTCTTCATTGAACACAAATGATTTTGAGATGGTTACTTGACATACGTTTAGAGTCGATAGCCGTGAGGATCTTTGTGTCATGTGTCAATCTCGGCGTCGAAAGTGCACATTTTGTCGAGTTCAGAGCACTGGAACAAACTCTCCTTACGGCATGCATCTTGACAAACCGCCGGTAGTCCGGAGAGGGGGTCACGTGACATCAGTTGATTTCTGGGAAGTTTGCAGATTTTCTAGTTATAGTCCATATCAAAATCCATCTTTATTACGGCACAAAATATAGTTAATTTCAAAATTTCCATCAGTGAACCTTTGGAAATGGATTTATTTATTTATTTATTTATTTATTTATTTAGTTTAATGACACTTTCGACAGCTAGGGTCACCTCGTGTCGGATAGTTTTACGAATCCTAGTCAAAACGTCCCCAAACCAAAACGTCCCCAAATTGTTTTGGTCAAAACGTCCCCAAATAGTTGGTCAAAACGTCCCCAAAAATTAGTCAAAACGTCCCCAACAGTTGATCAAAACGTCCCCAATAGTTGGTCAAAACGTCCCCTTTGTTGTTTCTTGACTGAGGTCATTGAAAAAACTTGCGATGTTATTTTAAAACAAATTTATTGTTTTACAAAACATTAATTATAAATATCCCCGCTTCTGTCAGGCCGATATTTATGCGTGCCTCCCCTAATTTCGCGCGTGCCTTATAAATATGGAAAACACTTATTAATACCACTGCCGGTGAAATAGAAATTTGGACATCAGGGTTAATTCTGTCACAGATATCCTTTCAAAAGTGTCGGGATACTGATGCAGATGCCAAAGGCAAGCACGAGCGTTGATTGGGTTGGACGCGAGTAACGATCGATGATAGGGGTGGGGTGCCGGGGGTGCCCCCCCGGGGGTGCCCCCCCCGCCCCCCCCACCAAAAAAATTAATGAGTTATAAATGGAAACTTCCGGCGGGTTTTGGTACCCAAAAATCACATTATTTTTTTTTTTGGTCGTCGTTTTTAGCAGCATGTTTTGAATTCTCAAGTTCGTCAACGAATGTCCAGAGATCTAGAATTATAGCTTTTAACTGCACAATTCTTGAAGTGATAACTTTATTACGTCAAGTTGACTTAATAAAGTTATTACTTCAAGAATCACGCAGTTATAAATTACAACCGTTGGTCAAGTGCAGAGCTCCATTCACGATGCAGCCCCCTTCTTAATTGACCACCCCGGTTTTAACACTATCTTTGACTTGAACCAATGAAATAATTGTATAGGAATTAAAGAAGGCATAGAACAATAGATTACTATTATATGACAATCACATGGCGCGTGGAATTGAAAATCGAAGATCAACACTATGAAACGTTTTATTAAATTATTGAGAAAAAGTTATGACAAATAGGTGTATCGATACTTTTTTCTGGTTTGTGACTTTTATGCAGCGTTGTCCAGTAATACTATTATGAAAAGGTAAACTGATTTTTTCCAGCTTGTAGGAAATACTAGGAATATTTAGATGAATTTTTCCCTGGATGAAATTTATTGCAAAAGGACTAAAAAATATTATTGGTTTATGTCACCGATATTGATTGGAAGTGGGAGTGGCCTGTTATTTTATTTATTCTGTCCCAATTGCTTTATGAACATCGTTAAAAATGACATACATGACTGGGTGTAGTATAATAACATATCACGCATAAGACAATAACAGTGTAGTAAATGCACATTTTTGCACAACAATAGACATCACACACCAGATATACAAAATATAGACAGGTAGGTATTATTATTACTATTATTATTACTAAAAAAGCAGAGAAATAAAAACAAGATATCCTAAAAAAACAAGTTTATAATAAAATCTTGCAAATTATGTCAGAGGGGTCCAGTATTGTCTATGGAGAAAACAGTGGTAAGACTCGAAGGGAGTATGGCGAACTGAATTTTGTGGAATAATGTATGTTTTACTAAGCAACCACTCCATAGTGTAAAGTGTTACGCGTTTTACACCAGAGAGAATGATTATAAACATGCATTAATTTGACCAGTCCAGTTTTTAACACTATTTTTGACATGAACCAATGAAATAATTGTATAGGGATCAAAGAAGGCTTAGAACAATAGACTACTATTATATGACAATCACATGGCTCGTGGAATAGCCAATCGGAATCAACACGATGAAGCGTTTAATTATATTATTAAGAAAAAGTTGTGACAAATAGGTGTAACGATAATTTTTTTCTTGTTTGTTTGTGGATTTTATGCAACGTCATCTGGTAATACTATTATGAAAACGCTAACTGATTTTTCCAGCTTGTAGGAATATTTAGTTGAATTTTTCCCTGGATGAAATTTATTGCAAAAAGGACTAAAAAATATCATTGGTTTATGTCACCGATATTGAAAGTGGGAGTAACCTGTTACTTTATTTATTCTGTCCAAATTTGTCATTTGTTAATTCAGAATAATTGTGGGATAATTATGGCATGGTGGAAACACATCGTAGTTTGTATGAATATTAGTTACAGTTGAAGTCACCAAAATGTTTAAAGTAACAACGGCTTACGTTAACAAAAATAGTTGATATTTTAAATTATCGCAATTCTCAGGCGACAAACGCATGTGGACAAATTTTTAGGATCTAATAAAAGTCACAGAAAATTAAAATTATACAATAGAATTAAAGTGCGTGGAGTCAGTGAGGATTGCCTCACCACGCTGGAAACCATGCACCAAGAAAGGATTGAAACAAACTTGCCTGGCTGGGACCAGTGTACATTTTCAATAAATAAACATATGAATAAAGATATAACAACCCTTTAAGCGTTTTTAAGTGTATGTCTGTGAGTGGGAATTTTCTTGTCGTTGGGGGGGGGGGGGGGGGCGCCTACCATCACCCCGTCATCCGTTCCCCTGAAGGCAGACCAGATGGCCAAGGCTCAGCGTCCACTCTACCCTTATAGGCTGATGGGTGACTCCCATCTTTCAATTTCCTTTATACTCCTTCCCGAAACTATGGAATGCTCTGGACGACACAACTCGTAATATTAGCGACAGAAGCATGCTTAAAAACAAGCTAACTTCCACATTCATTTCCTCATATTCCAGTTATGTTAGCTGCAACAATCCCTACTGTCCTGATTGCACTTCGTAAACTTCGTAAATTGTCAAAGTCGTGGTCCGCGTCTAAATCTGGAATCCTCGTCTTGTGCAACCTGTCGCGCTTCCTCCTTACAGTGGTGCTATGTAAAATACTATATGGATATAAGTATGAACTTGCAAATAAAAGTCTACACAAATAAATCAATAACATTCGTCATCCTACGATGATGATGCAGCTAACGTAGACACCACACCCAAACATCATGACCAACCTCCTTGTCGCAGTCTAAACGATACGAACTTCACGATGGGACTTGTTGCCGCCCTCATGTGTTATGATAAGTAGTAGAGGGAGTCCTATAGGCAGGTTGCTTCTTGCCTACCTTGAATCACCGTCTTTCCGCTGGCGAAAATGAAACACTAATACTCTAATATCAGAAAAGTAATGATTCGATCGTCATTCTCCATCATGTGTCACATAATTGGCTCTCTGTTCATTCTTTCAGTCACAGTCTGTTTGCAATCACCCCATCTTCTTCCAGGGGGTGGCAGGTAGACAGCCAATCTGGCTATGCCACTTCCTACGGTATACTTCACATTACATTTGTGCAATATGTTTATTTGTAACCATTTTACATGTATGTGTACCGTGAATAAAAAATCTGAATCTGAATCTGAATAACACGTATTGGTATAATATTTCCTTTTTTATAACCGTTATGGACAATATGTGCTGGGGCTGCTCCCGAACACCGACTGTTTGGGTTTCTTTTTCTTTTCTTTTTTCTAAGACAACCATCAAAGTGCGCTTTCAGTATTACCATCCATATAAATATGCCCACGTTTCTAAGTAAAATACAGAGCAGAATCTCGTAGTTATGCACAATTCCAAGTCACCTTCCAGTTCGAGGTTATCGAGGGGGGTTGAGCCCAGTACCTTACTGTTCGTGCGAAGATTACTGTCCCTCGCTTTCGGCCCTTGTGGATCCATAAGCAAGTAAAGTTATTCGGGTTGAAGGGGATTTCAATCCCACATCGTCCCAGTGCGCTTTCGGCGCCCTGAAACTTTTCATTCATTCGATAATTAATTCCAGTCTACTGAAGTCCTGTTCATGCCCAGCCGAGGGCAGAGTATTGGTACAACTGACTTAGAATCCTAGATTTCGACCGAAAAATAGTATAAACATTGCTAAATTAAATATGAAACTACGAAAGAAGGATAAATGAGTTGGGAACGTTTTGACCAACTCTTGGGGACGTTTTGACCAACTCTTGGGGACGTTTTGACCAACTCTTGGGGACGTTTTGACCAACACTTGGGGACGTTTTGACCAATTGTTGGGGACGTTTTGACCAACTCTTGGGGACGTTTTGACCAAAAAATTAGGGGACGTTTTGGTTTGGGGACGTTTTGACCAGCACCCAGTTTTACGGGTGGTGGAAGCCGGAGTACGAACTGCGAGAATCTATCAGACTCCACAACGCATTAACTCCGTGCAACCAGGGATATCATTGGTTTAAGACAAATGCACCATCGGTGCGTATATATACGACAATACCATAGTGTGTTTTGATATGTTTGATATCTCAACGAGTTGAAAGTGAGTTTTTTTCGCGAGGCTTGCCGAGCGAAAAAAAAACTCACTTTCAACGAGTTGAGATATCAAACATATCAAAACACACTATGGTATTGTTGTATTTATCTTATACCGACCATTTTTGTTCTTTTCTGCATTTTTAAAAGGGTTTTGGGGATGATTTCGTGTCTCCAATCGTTCTCCAATCTATATGACATAGGGGTATGTGTTATAGATAATCTATAACACATGGGCTATATCTTCAACAGGTATAAGATAAAACGCCTTAGTACACAGCGCCATCGGACCCCTGCACGGGTAATCGTGATTACGTGCCTTGCACAAGGACACAACGACGCAGTAATCCTCGATATGCAGATTGTTATATAGTGAAGAGATAAGAGATATTTTAATTTTGGTCTCTATTTCTAGTAGACGCCCGCGTGGCAGGGACTGTAGATTTACTATTGTACTACCGGTAGGCAAAATTCAGACTAACACTAAATGATTCCTGCAAGAGGGAAATTCCGTCAGCACCCTCCCCTCACTTCAGCCAATATCTTCCAAATACAAGTTTTAAAGTGCGTTCCACCTGTGCACCTCATTCACTGTAAATCATCTAAATCAGGCCTTTGGTCGTCACAAATTCCAACTACAAATCAGTATTGGGGGAAATCTATTACTTTTCAATCAATATTTGGAGGACTTTCACTACTTTTCATTTCCGTCTAAAAACAACACATATTTTGCCAAGTTCTTGACATATTTGGAAAAATTTCAACAGTGGCCTGTCTGTCTGAAATTTCCAACTTTTTTTTCTCCAATTTAGGCCTTCTGATATCTAACTACTGTGAATTTGACGAGTGATGGGGTGGTGTTGGATGAAATGCTCACGTCCCCCCCCCCCCCCCCCCCCCGTGGAAACGTCCCAACTTGCGCAAAACAGCCAGCTTAGTATTTTGGGAGTAAACATACTCAGTCTTCTTGGTGAGGGATTTTAAACTCGCGGCGTCATGGAGATGACGATTTGAGGAGCAGGAGGAGGGGTTGGGTGTAAATCTGATGTGTACCAACTGTGATGGAATAAGCCACGACCGACTAATATTTCTACTACATCATCAAGGAGTGCCTTCGTCGAAGGCATGCTTTTTTTTCTGGTCGGAGTAAGGTACAAACTCATAATGGGAATAACAGTCACAAAGACACAGAGGAAGGGAACAGTTATGTTTATATTTACTACTCACAATTTACTTGGTATCAACCCTATTCATCTCCATATCTATCAATCTATGAATTATATAAAAAGGAAGTCTGTGATTCTGTTCAGCTAGTAATCTCGGCTTTCGTTATCTCCCTTGCTATTTCCGTCATTGCACGGGTGGTCCTGCCAACTTGGAGAGGAGAGTCTTTTTCTGCCCTTGGGTGGGTGGGCCTGCTAGCTTGTACATAAAAGATAAAGATAACATTTTAATCACTCATCATAATATAGAATTACACTCTTCCCGGGCCATTTAATTTGCTGCGTGTGTGCAATCATCCGGAGTCAATCTTGGGCTATAAAAGAGAATCACCACCTTTCTGAGGATATCAAACCTCATTAGGCTTATTTTCAGATTACTGTTAATGGCTTTCTAACTTTATCATTAAGATTTCAAATATGACTTGACAATCTGCATGAGGAAATCTGTTTTTTTACTCGTGGCGTAAGTAAAGTGTTTAAACAAATAATTTTCAAACATGTCTTTCGATTTCTCGTGGCTACTGAAAAAAATGGTTTGACGCGCCGAAGGCGCGCAGGGACGATTTGGGGGACAAGCCCCTTTCGACCCTCGGTGACTGTAGATGGTTGGTTTCATATGTCTAGGTGTGTCAAAGGAGGAGAAGGTTCAGGTACTCGGCAGGTGTCTGTGATGGTTTTAGCGTCGTCTATGCCGTTTTTTCTTCTTTTTGGGTGGAGGTGGCTGGGAAGGAGAGATTGTGGTAGTTGTTGGTGTAGTTGGGCTGTTGATAATGGAGGACTGACTGGGGTGGAATGGTCGAGTCCTTGCTGCTTCAGCAGTGTTGGTGATGTGGCTGTTGCGTTGTTCTATGAGTGCCGTCGTGGTCTTGTTGTGGTCCTTAGTTTCTTCTATTGTTGCCCTGATGTCTTCTCTTAGGTTGCGAATATGCTCAACGAGAATCCGTGCCTGTTCCTGATCCAGAGAGGGAGATGAAATTGGTGAGGGAGACATCAGAGAACCAGTTTCCGATTCCGTCTCCGACTCGCTGGTGACATCGTCATCCTCCAGGTTGCCCCTCAAAGGAGAGGAAGCTGGGGGGGGGGGGGGGGGGGGAGTCACAGGAGTTGGAGGGGAGGAAATGGTCATGGTCTCCTCCGTCTTCTCTTCCGCTTTCTCTTCCTTCTTCTTTTTCTGGAACGTCTCCAGCCGCCGGGCATCCCGGCGCCTGGTGGATGGGCTCTTTTTCTTCTTGCTCTTCTTCTTTTCCTTTTCAGGGCCAGGTCCAGGCTTCTTCGGGTGAGGACCAATGTGAGAGGGGTTCCTCTCACAAAAGGTGCTACCGCTCCTCGAAGAAGGTGTAGTGGTGTTGTGCTCTTCAACGATGAACTCCAAGTTCAGATGGACTCTCTTGCCTGTCTCCTGGACAGTCCAGGTGACAGGGCAAGAGATGCCCAGAGCTGCTATTGTCCTCTTCAGTCGCGCTGGTAGTTCCAGTGTTTCCATAATTAAAGTGATAATTAGGATGTTCGCACTCTGAGTTCAGAGGCTAATAAACTGTTGACCGATTTTATACCAGGGGATAGCACAGTTTGTCAACTTATTGATCAAGATCACAATATGAGAGTGGCGCTGGACGAAAATAAAGAAATTAGTTTTGTCTTTTGTGATAGAAGTAAGGCGTTTGACAGAGCGTGGCATGCCGGACTTATTCACAAACTTAATGCAACGGGAAAAAGGGTTGTGAGTATTATCCAAAAGGGCGAAGTCAGGTAATTACCGTCAACGGGAAAACCTCATGTGACGAAGTCCTCCAAGTAGGTGTTCCCAAGGGTCGGCCCTCGGTCCTCTTCTGTTTAACATTTATATAAACGAAATTGTTAACGACCTCTAGCTGATGATACATCACTGTCTTTGATAGTGGAAGACCCTTATATGGCAAGTGTGACGATGAACTAAGATCTTACTGAGAACGGAAATTGGTTCAAAAAATGGCAGGTAAATTTTAGCTCAGAAAAAACCAGTTGCCTTAAGTATTTCACGTAAAACTGTTTCTAATCCAAAACCTCCGTTATATTCACCGGATGTAGAGTTATTAAAGAAGTCACTCATCATTAGCATTTAGGAAATACTTTTCAAAAGTACGGGTTCTTTGCACATGCGTATTAATGGCATAGTAAGTAAGATAAGTCAAATGAGAAATTGTTTTCAGAGCTTAAAATATAGATTATCACGCGCATCTCTAAGTAGTAGTGCTCGCACGTTTCAGGGGCTATTGGCAGGACCCCGGTGCAGGACCCCGGAAGTGACGCCATGTCACGTGACTTGGTGGCGCCATGTTGTGTTGTCATGGTAATCCGCGTGAGCGGCCATGTTGTGACGTCATCTCCATAGTGATACGTGGTGTTAGTGCGTATGCGCAGCGCGTGTGGTTAGGGCGATACGTGTTTCCGTCGTCCATTTTGTGTACTGGAGGCCGCCACCTTGGTTTCTATGGTAGCGCGTGATTGCTATGTTACCCAATTTCTCTGCAATAAGACAGGGTATGTTCGGAGGGTGTGTTCGATTGAATCGGAGTAAATCTAATTACCACAAACAACCCGACAATCCTTCCAAATCACCAAAATCCACCCCAACTTTTACTATTTCGAATTCTTTCAGAATTCTCTGCTTCTATCTATATATGCAACAGTTTTCGTCTATCTGGTCATGTTCCTTTGTTCTGGAGTATATTCCAGTAGCGTAGAAGAGCCTATTAGTTGGAAAAGTTTACCTTATTATTGCTATATTTAGCAATTTCTGGTCTATTCTTGTTAGTTCTGACCCTATTCCAAGTACTCTTGTTGTCTCATATATCTAGATCATTTATAACCAATCAGATTGCTTGATTACTCATAATCTGTATGCAGAGTTATCTCCCCCCTGCATAATAAAAGCCTATATCCAATGGCAATATCCACAGGCACCCCACTTTTAGCACACCTTTTTGAAAACACCTGTGGCTATGGAATCCCTTTTTTGTCATATGTGCTTATGTGAAAAGGCACAATGTGACACAATGTGCCCTAGCACAAAGGCACATGCTTTATGTGCCGATATGTGCTTATGTAAAAAGGCACAATGTGACACAATGTGCCCTATCACATAGGCACATACGATATCGTGCATCATTGTTATATTGCAGAGAAAGAAGAGGGGTGATTTGATGGATTTTCGACCCTAAAAGTACAATTGACTGTTGGTGAGTTTTCGTTGGAAGTTCACGGAACAAAATATGCCCGTGGCCATTCCTTTTCTTCCTGTCATTTTTTCTCTCTTATTTGTTGCATGGTCCCCAGTGTCCGACTACGCAACATCCACCCCACCCCCTCACTCGGACAAATAATTCTACAGTTTTCATGTCACATTCGGAGTATTTTGATTGCAAATAAGCCATTTGTTTTTAAATATTGGCATCTTCCTGCTGGGAGCAGAGTATTTTCAGGATTCACGAAGGCCTAAGATGATGATGTGGCGATCGGCAACAATAAATAACTCTGTCAGTCAGTGCCATTATAGGGGTGTTCCGTCTATTTGGATCGTCCGATATTACTGGAACTGGGTGATCAGAAGAGCTACATTGGTCAATCTTTACTCTAGAATTAGTTTATCCGGTTTTAAGGTTTGACTTTGATCATGGATGAAAAATATTGACAGGGGGCAAAACGTGAACGAAGGTTTGGTAAATTTCGGATTTTTTTTCAATTCGCCTTTCTTTCTAACAAAGTTTTCGAGGAGAAAAGACTTGAATTCTTATAAGTTACGCGTCACATTTCTTAACCGAAGAAAACGGCTCATTTCGTTCATTATTTTGAGAGATATTGGCGTTTAAAATTTGTCAATAAATGATCACATTTCTTAGTCAGATATGGACACCACATTCTCACAGGTGACTGTATATAGAAACCGAATCATTGTGTCGACGGAGCAGCATCGGATCAGTATAACTGAACACATCTCATCGAAGCAATCGTCTGTCCACAAAAGATAAAAATTAAAACTTTGTAGATATAATCCAATTATTTGTGTAATGGTCTTATATTTAAATGAAAATAATCATCTTCTCGTCGCTTTACAAACCAATAGCTACTATAATCTGAAAAAACTTTTATTTGTTTAACACTCAGACTCCTTGAGTTTTATTTTGACTCCGCAATATTACAGCGGTTAGTTCAGTAGCCAAGTGGTCAAGATGTACAGTATGTTCTTGAGTTTAGGGTGCTGGTTTCGGCGTGGGTTCAATTCCAGTTAATACTTTGCGTCAGCGGAAAATGTATTTTTCATCTTGGTACATCGCCCCAGTGTGCTACCTCAGCCATTTTATAATATAAGTATGATTTTTTAACAAAATACAACCATGACTGAACTGCGACCGTAGAACAGTTTTCAATGATCAGACATGTGATAGATATATTTTCATTCAGGGTTGTATATCAACATGCGTCCAGGGACGATCGGATGGGGCTGTCCATCTTTACATTTCCAATTGCATCCGCGGGAAGGTAAATTTTAGACCACCCCTAAATGATTTCATACAAGTGGGACATTCAATTAGCAATGTTTCCAGATAAGGTTTTAAGATAAATTATATCTGTGCACCCCCCATTCACTTTAAATTATCCACTTCAGTCAGCACTTGGTAGCCACAAATTCCAACTACAAATCAATATTTGGGGCTGGGAATGTGGGGGGTGGGGGGGGGGGGGCGTACTTTTGAATCCCAATCTTTGGATGGCTGTAACAACGAACTATTTCTGGCATTTCAACAATATGTAATTAACATCTGGAGATTCGATGATCGTTTGTGGTGAGTGTGAGGGATGTCTATTTATATAACCAACAGCGACTGCCAAATCTTATGGTGCCCCTTCTCAGCTGATACCTGGCGATTATTTCAACCGACGCAGGCAGTATTATCCATGGTTGTCGCATGTTTGAAAGTCTTGTTAGATGTTTTCATATTAAAGGAAATAATATTACTGTTTAACAAAATCAGTATATCTTATGCCTCTCAGATATCATTAATAGAGCTGTGGGAGGTTTTGATTTTTCGGAATCAGTCAATAAAGGAGAAATATAACAACGTGAACGCGACGTATTCACCCGTTTGTGGGATAGACTAAGTAACACGAGTCCATAGGGGGGCACTAGTTCAGTTCCTTCCCAGTATTGATCCGTTTATGCACAAACACAGCAACCCACTCAACAGTTTTTTTGCAGGGTATTACAGTTCGATTTTCTGGTTTGATTACAGTTCGATTTTCTGGTTTGCCAGAAAACTCGAACCGAATCTGGAAAAAGAATGAAAACAAAAGAATACCCCCACCCCACTCCCCCACCCCCACCCCCAAACCCCACATATAAACCCCTCCAAACACAACCAACAAAAAACCGACCTTGCCCAGGTCTAGGAATTAGAGTTCCCCAAACATGCAAGAGGTTTAGGGGTGAGGCAATATGATCTCTAAGGTCTAGAATCAGTTCAGACCGTCAGAATAGAGAGAGGTTATTTATAGCCATAGTCTGTTTACCAAACCCATTTCTACTCCAAGAAATAAAATGTGGTCTAAAAAGAGTGGACAGAAAATATGATGCAGGTCGTCAACAGCTCATTAAGATATTTACATTATTATCACGACATGCTCTGATAATGTATACGTGTTACTCCGATGTACTGCATCATGAATGCTTTAGCTCTGCAAGGTAGCCTCCATAATGCAACTGGAGCCAGCGTATCCACAAACAATAATCAGGGACCGAATCCACAATGCTGGACCACATGCAAGAAAAACTATAGTTGGTTTTACTCTGCCAGGAGGGCACAGACAATACAGGGCTGAGTGGTACAGAGATCTCTAAATTGAACACATGCAGTTGACCAATGTATGTTTGCATATGAGACATAATTCTGTCTAGAACCCTTCTAGATCATCTCTTTGGAAATAATTTTACTAATCTTTCACTCTTTTTCTCAGTATGGTTGTCTGTAAGGATCAAAATCAAAGTCGTGATTGTGTAATAATGGGTAACTGCAGCTCAAACGGAGCAGTGCATGATCAATATTTTGTCGTTTAGTGTATTTTAACAGTGTTATGAGATTCTACACTAGCAGTACTAGCCAAACTGTTGGAAATCAACTGTGTTTTTGTTTTGTTAGTGTGATATCAATGTGTCTAGGTGCTGTGTGCGAGAAAATTGAGGCTGTTTCCTGCTATCACAAATAAGAAATTCATTAACCCTCCACCTAACACCAAAAGCAGACGACACTTGAAAATAAAATTCCCGAAGGACTCTTTTTTTATTCTTTCCGTCAAAATCATGGCTTATGACCCCTCATTGGAACGAGCTCGTTGAGCTCGTTCCACTCATGGATCATAAACTATGTCTCTGTGACAAAAAATGAAAGAGTAATAAAAATTGAATGGTGAATTTTATAAATAGCGCTGGTCGGTTTGGGTCGTTACGTTGGGTAAAGGGTTATGCCAAGAGGTTTGTTTTATGTAAACATCATTTGAATGATGAATTATATTTTATATTTTGGTGAAACGTGGCACACCGGGGGACTAATTCAGGTCTATATTTTTACCATGTTAGTATATGGAAGAAACTTTTAAAATTTATTGTCATTGATAACAAGGGGGTGTCCAGTGATATTGGTGAATTATATAGCCTTATTCCTAATTTTCAAAAACAAATTTGAGATTCATGTGGTTTAGAGGGGTTTGGAATACTATTTTTCTTGCCACATGTTTAAATAAGGCAGTTTTTTTCAAAGGGATTTGTGTACTTGCCATGTTCGTGAGTGTAAGGCATACTGCGGTTTTGTGGAACAGTTATTCAATAGTAGCAATACGATAGAGTTGTTCCCCTTGATATGTTAATCAACGGAAAAGAATCTCGAAAATACCACGTTATTTGTTACAATACAGTGTCTTTTTTTTACATTGGCAACAGTACAAATCTTTTCTTCTCTCTCCGCCTCATCAAGCATATTTTCGGAAAAACAACCCTATATCCACTCAGTTTATCACCCCATGAGAAAAATATACTGCAAAATGTATAGGTCGCCTTGTGAGTTTTGCCTTCAAATTTAGTGCTTCCTGTCCTCCAGCTTCGCATTCAATAAGATAGACCGACTTAAACTTCCCAATTTTAATGTTCTCTCACACTTTTTAGAAGACAGTTATCACCAATATTTTATAATGTTTTCAAAACATGCACTTTAAAATTTTATTCACATTTACAAGCTCAATTCACTTTCCACCAATTGGATAAAGCCGGGACCTTTTATCCTACATCAAAGGTTGGGATGCAAACCACTAGAGGCGCTGTTTGCACGAAAACCCTGTATTGTAAATTGTTTGAATTCATGTTTTAAATATAAAATATAAACTATCTGTTAATTATATACACCATGTGATAGTACTTTAGTTTTTATCCATCCCAGCTTACTCGTTGGGTTTCAGATTAGAGAAATCTACTGGTGGTAATACCAATTCTATAGGTCCAGGTCTCACAGTTTAGACAGTGTTTCTTAAAAGAACATATTTTCTATGTTTTTGTCTCAGTAAAAGCCAAACGTTGAATTTTAATGGATAAATGATTCCTCTATCACATGAAATAGGTAAATGTATTTTTGGCAGGTTTGGGTTGAAAATAGGTAGGGCAGTACTAAAGATTGGAATTAAGAGTTATTCGCCTTGAAAAGTTGCACTCGAAAATGATGCAATATCCGAAACTAAGCAACCTTGAGAAAAATATTGATTTAAAAAACCTTATAAGCATAGTTCTGAAATCGTGCATCATTGTTATATTGTAGAGAAAGAAGAGGGGTGATTTGATGGATTTTAGACCCTGAAAATACAATTGACTGTTGGTGAGTTTTTCTTGAAAGTTCACGGAACAAAATATGCCCGTGGCTATTCCTTTTCTTCCGGTCAATTTTTCTCTCTTATTTGTTGCATGGTCCCCAGTGTCCGGCAACGCAACATCCACCCAGCCCCCTCACTCGGACAAATAATTCTACAGTTTTCATGTCACATTCGGAGTATTTCGAAGGCAAATCGATTGCAAATAAGCCATTTGTTTTTAAATATTGACATCTTCCTGCTGGGAGCAGAGTATTTTCAGGATTCACGAAGCCCTAAGATGCTGATGTGGCGATCGGCAACAATAAATCGCTCTGTCAGTCAATGCCATTATAGGGGTGTTCCGTTTATCTGGATCGTCCGATATTACTGGAACTGGGTGATCAGAAGAGCTACATTGGTCAATCTTTACTCTAGAATTAGTTTATCAGGTTTTAAGGTTTGACTTTGATCATGGATGCAAATATTGACAGGGGGCAAAACGTGAACGAAGGTTTGGTAAATTTCGGATTTTTTTTCAATTCGCCTTTCTTTCTAACAAAGTTTTCGAGGACAAAAGACTTGAATTCTTATCAGTTACGCGTCACATTTCTTAACTGAAGAAAACGGCCCATTTCGTTCATTATTTTGAGAGAAATTGAAGTTTAAAATTTGGCAATAAATGATCACATTTCTTAGTCAGATATGGACACGGCATTCTCACAAGGTGACTGTATATAGAAACCTAATCATTGTGCTGACGGAGCAGCATCGGATCAGTATAACTGAACACATCTCATCGAAACAATCGTCTGTCCACAAAAGATAAAAATTAAAACTTTGTAGATATAATCCAATTATTTGTGTAATGGTCTTATATTTAAATGAAAATAATCATCTTCTCGTCGCTTTACAAACCAATAGCTACTATAATCTGAATAACTTTTATTTGTTTAACACTCGAACTCCTTGAGTTTTATTTTGACTCCGCAATATTACAGCGGTTATTTCAGTAGCCAAGTGGTCAAGATGTACAGTATGTTCTTGAGTTTAGGGTGCTGGTTTCGGCGTGGGTTCAATTCCAGTTAATACTTTGCGTCAGCGGAAAATGTATTTTTCATCTTGGTACATCGCCCCAGTGTGCTACCTCAACCATTTTATAATATAAGTATGATTTTTTAACAAAATACAACCATGACTGAACTGCGACCGTAGAACAGTTTTCAATGATCAGACTTGTGATAGATATATTTTCATTGAGGGTTGTATATCAACATGCGTCCAGGGACGATCGGATGGGGCTGTCCATCTTTACATTTCCAATTGCATCCCCCGGAAGGTAAATTTTAGACCACCCCTAAATGATTTCATACAAGTGGGACATTCAATTAGCAATGTTTCCAGATAAGGTTTTAAGATAAATTATATCTGCGCTCCCCCCATTCACTTTAAATTATCCACTTCAGTCAGCACTTGGTAGCCACAAATTTCAACTACAAATCAATATTTGGGGCTGGGAATGTGGGGGTGGGGGTGGGGGCGTACTTTTGAATCCCAATCTTTGGATGGCTGTAACAACGAACTATTTCTGGCATTTCAACAATATGTAATAAACATCTGGAGATTCGATGATCGTTTGTGGTGAGTGTGAGGGATGTCTATTTATATAACCAACAGCGACTGCCAAATCTCACGGTGTCCCTTCTCAGCTGATACCTGGCGATTATTTCAACCGACGCAGGCAGTATTATCCATGGTTGTCGCATGTTTGAAAGTCTTGTCAGATGTTTTCATATTAAAGGAAATAATATTACTGTTTAACAAAATCAGTATATCTTATGCCTCTCAGATATCATTAATAGAGCTGTGGGAGGTTTTGATTTTTCGGAATCAGCCAATAAAGGAGAAATATAACAACGTGAACGCGACGTATTCACCCGTTTGTGGGATAGACTAAGTAACACGAGTCCATAGGGGGCACTAGTTCAGTTCCTTCCCAGAATTGATCCGTTAATGCACAAACACAGCAACCCGCTCAACAGTTTTTTTGCAGGGTATTACAGTTCGATTTTCTGGTTTGCCAGAAAACTCGAACCGAATCTGGAAAAAGAATGAAAACAAAAGAATACCCCCACCCCACTCCCCACACCCCCACCCCCAAACCCCACATATAAACCCCTCCAAACACAACCAACAAAAAACCGACCTTGCCCAGGTCTAGGAATTAGAGTTCCCCAAACATGCAAGAGGTTTAGGGGTGAGGCAATATGATCTCTAAGGTCTAGAATCAGTTCAGACCGTCAGAATAGAGAGAGGTTATTTATAGCCATAGTCTGTTTACCAAACCCATTTCTACTCCAAGAAATAAAATGTGGTCTAAAAAGAGTGGACAGAAAATATGATGCAGGTCGTCAACAGCTCATTAAGATATTTACATTATTATCACGACATGCTCTGATAATGTATACGTGTTACTCCGATGTACTGCATCATGAATGCTTTAGCTCTGCAAGGTAGCCTCCATAATGCAACTGGAGCCAGCGTATCCACAAACAATAATCAGGGACCGAATCCACAATGCTGGACCACATGCAAGAAAAACTATAGTTGGTTTTACTCTGCCAGGAGGGCACAGACAATA
Source organism: Pictodentalium vernedei (assembly GCA_031216915.1). Taxonomy (NCBI): domain Eukaryota; kingdom Metazoa; phylum Mollusca; class Scaphopoda; order Dentaliida; family Dentaliidae; genus Pictodentalium; species Pictodentalium vernedei. Next base: position 304,231,673 of record CM062288.1, read on the forward strand.
CAGGGCTGAGTGGTACAGAGATCTCTAAATTGAACACATGCAGTTGACCAATGTATGTTTGCATATGAGACATAATTCTGTCTAGAACCCTTCTAGATCATCTCTTTGGAAATAATTTTACTAATCTTTCACTCTTTTTCTCAGTATGGTTGTCTGTAAGGATCAAAATCAAAGTCGTGATTGTGTAATAATGGGTAACTGCAGCTCAAACGGAGCAGTGCATGATCAATATTTTGTCGTTTAGTGTATTTTAACAGTGTTATGAGATTCTACACTAGCAGTACTAGCCAAACTGTTGGAAATCAACTGTGTTTTTGTTTTGTTAGTGTGATATCAATGTGTCTAGGTGCTGTGTGCGAGAAAATTGAGGCTGTTTCCTGCTATCACAAATAAGAAATTCATTAACCCTCCACCTAACACCAAAAGCAGACGACACTTGAAAATAAAATTCCCGAAGGACTCTTTTTTTATTCTTTCCGTCAAAATCATGGCTTATGACCCCTCATTGGAACGAGCTCGTTGAGCTCGTTCCACTCATGGATCATAAACTATGTCTCTGTGACAAAAAATGAAAGAGTAATAAAAATTGAATGGTGAATTTTATAAATAGCGCTGGTCGGTTTGGGTCGTTACGTTGGGTAAAGGGTTATGCCAAGAGGTTTGTTTTATGTAAACATCATTTGAATGATGAATTATATTTTATATTTTGGTGAAACGTGGCACACCGGGGGACTAATTCAGGTCTATATTTTTACCATGTTAGTATATGGAAGAAACTTTTAAAATTTATTGTCATTGATAACAATGGGGTGTCCAGTGATATTGGTGAATTATATAGCCTTATTCCAAATTTTCAAAAACAAATTTGAGATTCATGTGGTTTAGAGGGGTTTGGAATACTATTTTTCTTGCCACATGTTTAAATAAGGCAGTTTTTTTCAAAGGGAATTGTGTACTTGCCATGTTCGTGAGTGTAAGGCATACTGCGGTTTTGTGGAACAGTTATTCAATAGTAGCAATACGATAGAGTTGTTCCCCTTGATATGTTAATCAACGGAAAAGAATCTCGAAAATACCACGTTATTTGTTACAATACAGTGTCTTTTTTTTACATTGGCAACAGTACAAATCTTTTCTTCTCTCTCCGCCTCATCAAGCATATTTTCGGAAAAACAACCCTATATCCACTCAGTTTATCACCCCATGAGAAAAATATACTGCAAAATGTATAGGTCCCCTTGTGAGTTTTGCCTTCAAATTTAGTGCTTCCTGTCCTCCAGCTTCGCATTCAATAAGATAGACCGACTTAAACTTCCCAATTTTAATGTTCTCTCACACTTTTTAGACGACAGTTATCACCAATATTTTATAATGTTTTCAAAACATGCACTTTAAAATTTTATTCACATTTACAAGCTCAGTTCACTTTCCACCAATTGGATAAAGCCGGGACCTTTTATCCTACATCAAAGGTTGGGATGCAAACCACTAGAGGCGCTGTTTGCACGAAAACCCTGTATTGTAAATTGTTTGAATTCATGTTTTAAATATAAAATATAAACTATCTGTTAATTATATACACCATGTGATAGTACTTTAGTTTTTATCCATCCCAGCTTACTCGTTGGGTTTCAGATTAGAGAAATCTACTGGTGGTAATACCAATTCTATAGGTCCAGGTCTCACAGTTTAGACAGTGTTTCTTAAAAGAACATATTTTCTATGTTTTTGTCTCAGTAAAAGCCAAACGTTGAATTTTAATGGATAAATGATTCCTTTATCACATGAAATAGGTAAATGTATTTTTGGCAGGTTTGGGTTGAAAATAGGTAGGACAGTACTAAAGATTGGAATTAAGAGTTATTCGCCTTGAAAAGTTGCACTCGAAAATGATGGAATATCCGAAACTAAGCAACCTTGAGAAAAATATTGATTTAAAAAACCTTATAAGCATAGTTCTGAAATCGTGCATCATTGTTATATTGTAGAGAAAGAAGAGGGGTGATTTGATGGATTTTAGACCCTGAAAATACAATTGACTGTTGGTGAGTTTTTCTTGAAAGTTCACGGAACAAAATATGCCCGTGGCTATTCCTTTTCTTCCGGTCAATTTTTCTCTCTTATTTGTTGCATGGTCCCCAGTGTCCGGCAACGCAACATCCACCCAGCCCCCTCACTCGGACAAATAATTCTACAGTTTTCATGTCACATTCGGAGTATTTCGAAGGCAAATCGATTGCAAATAAGCCGTTTGTTTTTAAATATTGACATCTTCCTGCTGGGAGCAGAGTATTTTCAGGATTCACGAAGCCCTAAGATGCTGATGTGGCGATCGGCAACAATAAATCGCTCTGTCAGTCAATGCCATTATAGGGGTGTTCCGTTTATCTGGATCGTCCGATATTACTGGAACTGGGTGATCAGAAGAGCTACATTGGTCAATCTTTACTCTAGAATTAGTTTATCAGGTTTTAAGGTTTGACTTTGATCATGGATGCAAATATTGACAGGGGGCAAAACGTGAACGAAGGTTTGGTAAATTTCGGATTTTTTTTCAATTCGCCTTTCTTTCTAACAAAGTTTTCGAGGAAAAAAGACTTGAATTCTTATCAGTTACGCGTCACATTTCTTAACTGAAGAAAACGGCCCATTTCGTTCATTATTTTGAGGGAAATTGACGTTTAAAATTTGGCAATAAATGATCACATTTCTTAGTCAGATATGGACACCGCATTCTCACAAGGTGACTGTATATAGAAACCTAATCATTGTGTTGACTGAGCAGCATCGGATCAGTATAACTGAACACATCTCATCGAAACAATCGTCTGTCCACAAAAGATAAAAATTAAAACTTTGTAGATATAATCCAATTATTTGTGTAATGGTCTTATATTTAAATGAAAATAATCATCTTCTCGTCGCTTTACAAACCAATAGCTACTATAATCTGAAAAAACTTTTATTTGTTTAACACTCGAACTCCTTGAGTTTTATTTTGACTCCGCAATATTACAGCGGTTATTTCAGTAGCCAAGTGGTCAAGATGTACAGTATGTTCTTGAGTTTAGGGTGCTGGTTTCGGCGTGGGTTCAATTCCAGTTAATACTTTGCGTCAGCGGAAAATGTATTTTTCATCTTGGTACATCGCCCCAGTGTGCTACCTCAATCATTTTATAATATAAGTATGATTTTTTAACAAAATACAACCATGACTGAACTGCGACCGTAGAACAGTTTTCAATGATCAGACTTGTGATAGATATATTTTCATTCAGGGTTGTATATCAACATGCGTCCAGGGACGATCGGATGGGGCTGTCCATCTTTACATTTCCAATTGCATCCCCCAGAAGGTAAATTTTAGACCACCCCTAAATGATTTCATACAAGTGGGACATTCAATTAGCAATGTTTCCAGATAAGGTTTTAAGATAAATTATATCTGTGCTCCCCCCATTCACTTTAAATTATCCACTTCAGTCAGCACTTGGTAGCCACAAATTTCAACTACAAATCAATATTTGGGGCTGGGAATGTGGGGGTGGGGGGGGGGGGGGGGCGTACTTTTGAATCCCAATCTTTGGATGGCTGTAACAACGAACTATTTCTGGCATTTCAACAATATGTAATTAACATCTGGAGATTCGATGATCGTTTGTGGTGAGTGTGAGGGATGTCTATTTATATAACCAACAGCGACTGCCAAATCTTACGATGCCCCTTCTCAGCTGATACCTGGCGATTATTTCAACCGACGCAGGCAGTATTATCCATGGTTGTCGCATGTTTGAAAGTCTTGTCAGATGTTTTCATATTAAAGGAAATAATATTACTGTTTAACAAAATCAGTATATCTTATGCCTCTCAGATATCATTAATAGAGCTGTGGGAGGTTTTGATTTTTCGGAATCAGCCAATAAAGGAGATATATAACAACGTGAACGCGACGTATTCACCCGTTTGTGGGATAGACTAAGTAACACGAGTCCATAGGGGGCACTAGTTCAGTTCCTTCCCAGAATTGATCCGTTAATGCACAAACACAGCAACCCACTCAACAGTTTTTTTGCAGGGTATTACAGTTCCATTTTCTGGTTTGCCAGAAACCTCGAACCGAATCTGGAAAAAGAATGAAAACAAAAGAATACCCCCACCCCACTCCCCCACCCCCACCCCCAAACCCCACATATAAACTCCTCCAAACACAACCAACAAAAAACCGACCTTGCCCAGGTCTAGGAATTAGAGTTCCCCAAACACGCAAGAGGTATAGGGGTGAGGCAATATGATCTCTAAGGTCTAGAATCAGTTCAGACCGTCAGAATAGAGAGAGGTTATTTATAGCCATAGTCTGTTTACCAAACCCATTTCTACTCCAAGAAATAAAATGTGGTTTAAAAAGAGTGGACAGAAAATATGATGCAGGTCGTCAACAGCTCATTAAGACATTTACATTATTATCACGGCATGCTCTGATAATGTATACGTGTTACTCCGATGTACTGCATCATAAATGCTTTAGCTCTGCAAGGTAGCCTCCATAATGCAACTGGAGCCAGCGTATCCACAAACAATAATCAGGGACCGAATCCACAATGCTGGACCACATGCAAGAAAAACTATAGTTGGTTTTACTCTGCCAGGAGGGCACAGACAATACAGGACTGAGTGGTACAGAGATCTCTAAATTGAACACATGCAATTGACCAATGTATGTTTGCATATGAGACATAATTCTGTCTAGAACCCTTCTAGATCATCTCTTTGGAAATAATTTTACTAATCTTTCACTCTTTTTCTCAGTATGGTTGTCTGTAAGGATCAAAATCAAAGTCGTGATTGTGCAATAATGGGTAACTGCAGCTCAAACGGAGCAGTGCATGATCAATATTTTGTCGTCTAGTGTATTTTAACAGTGTTGTGAGATTCTACACTAGCAGTACTAGCCAAACTGTTGGAAATCAACTGTGTTTTTGTTTTGTTAGTGTGATATCAATGTGTCTAGGTGCTGTGTGCGAGAAAATTGAGGATGTTTCCTGCTATCACAAATAAGAAATTCATTAACCCTCCACCTAACACCAAAAGCAGACGACACATGAAAATAAAATTCCCGAAGGACTCTTTTTCTTATTCTTTCCGTCAAAATCATGGCTTATGACCCCTCATTGGAACGAGCTCGTTGAGCTCGTTCCACTCATGGATCATAAACTATGTCTCTGTGACAAAAAATGAAAAAGTAATAAAAATTGAATGGTGAATTTTATAAATAGCGCTGGTCTGTTTGGGTCGTTACGTTGGGTAAAGGGTTATGACAAGAGGTTTGTTTTATGTAAACATCATTTGAATGATGAATTATATTTTATATTTTGGTGAAACGTGGCACACCGGGGGACTAATTCAGGTCTATATTTTTACCATGTTAGTATATGGAAGAAACTTTTAAAATTTATTGTCATTGATAACAAGGGGGTGTCCAGTGATATTGGTGAATTATATAGCCTTATTCCTAATTTTCAAAAACAAATTTGAGATTCATGTGGTTTAGAGGGGTTTGGAATACTATTTTTCTTGCCACATGTTTAAATAAGGCAGTTTTTTTCAAAGGGAATTGTGTACTTGCCATGTTCGTGAGTGTAAGGCATACTGCGGTTTTGTGGAACAGTTATTCAATAGTAGCAATACGATAGAGTTGTTCCCCTTGATATGTTAATCAACGGAAAAGAATCTCGAAAATACCACGTTATTTGTTACAATACAGTGTCTTTTTTTTACATTGGCAACAGTACAAATCTTTTCTTCTCTCTCCGCCTCATCAAGCATATTTTCGGAAAAACAACCCTATATCCACTCAGTTTATCACCCCATGAGAAAAATATACTGAAAAATGTATAGGTCGCCTTGTGAGTTTTGCCTTCAAATTTAGTGCTTCCTGTACTCCAGCTTCGCATTCAATAAGATAGACCGACTTAAACTTCCCAATTTTAATGTTCTCTCACACTTTTCAGAAGACAGTTATCACCAATATTTTATAATGTTTTCAAAACATGCACTTTAAAATTTTATTCACATTTACAAGCTCAGTTCACTTTCCACCAATTGGATAAAGCCGGGACCTTTTATCCTACATCAAAGGTTGGGATGCAAACCACTAGAGGCGCTGTTTGCACGAAAACCCTGTATTGCAAATTGTTTGAATTCATGTTTTAAATATAAAATATAATCTATCTGTTAATTATATACACCATGTGATAGTACTTTAGTTTTTATCCATCCCAGCTTACTCGTTGGGTTTCAGATTAGAGAAATCTACTGGTGGTAATACCAATTCTATAGGCCCAGGTCTCACAGTTTAGACAGTGTTTCTTAAAAGAACATATTTTCTATGTTTTTGTCTCAGTAAAAGCCAAACGTTGAATTTTAATGGATAAATGATTCCTTTATCACATGAAATAGGTAAATGTATTTTTGGCAGGTTTGGGTTGAAAATAGGTAGGACAGTACTAAAGATTGGAATTAAGAGTTATTCGCCTTGAAAAGTTGCACTCGAAAATGATGCAATATTCGAAACTAAGCAACCTTGAGAAAAATATTGATTTAAAAAACCTTATAAGCACAGTTCTGAAATCGTGCATCATTGTTATATTGTAGAGAAAGAAGAGGGGTGATTTGATGGATTTTAGACCCTGAAAATACAATTGACTGTTGGTGAGTTTTTCTTGAAAGTTCACGGAACAAAATATGCCCGTGGCTATTCCTTTTCTTCCGATCAATTTTTCTCTCTTATTTGTTGCATGGTCCCTAGTGTCCGGCAACGCAACATCCACCCAGCCCCCTCACTCGGACAAATAATTCTACAGTTTTCATGTCACATTCGGAGTATTTCGAAGGCAAATCGATTGCAAATAAGCCATTTGTTTTTAAATATTGACATCTTCCTGCTGGGAGCAGAGTATTTTCAGGATTCACGAAGGCCTAAGATGCTGATGTGGCGATCGGCAACAATAAATATCTCTGTCAGTCAATGCCATTATAGGGGTGTTCCGTTTATCTGGATCGTCCGATATTACTGGAACTGGGTGATCAGAAGAGCTACATTGGCCAATCTTTACTCTAGAATTAGTTTATCAGGTTTTAAGGTTTGACTTTGATCATGGATGCAAATATGGACAGGGGGCAAAACGTGAACGAACGTTTGGTAAATTTCGGATTTTTTTTCAATTCGCCTTTCTTTCTAACAAAGTTTTCGAGGAAAAAAGACTTGAATTCTTATAAGTTACGCGTCACATTTCTTAACTGAAGAAAACGGCTCATTTCGTTCATTATTTTGAGAGATATTGACGTTTAAAATTTGGCAATAAATGATCACATTTCTTAGTCAGATATGGACACCGCATTCTCACAAGGTGACTGCATATAGAAACCTAATCATTGTGCTGACGGAGCAGCATCGGATCAGTATAACTGAACACATCTCATCGAAACAATCGTCTGTCCACAGAAGATAAAAATTAAAACTTTGTAGATATAATCCAATTATTTGTGTAATGGTCTTATATTTAAATGAAAATAATCATCTTCTCGACGCTTTACAACCCAAAAGCTACTATAATCTGAAAAACTTTTATTTGTTTAACACTCGAACTCCTTGAGTTTTATTTTGACTCCGCAATATTACAGCGGTTAGTTCAGTAGCCAAGTGGTCAAGATGTACAGTATGTTCTTGAGTTAAGGGTGCTGGTTTCGGCGTGGGTTCAATTCCAGTTAATACTTTGCGTCAGCGGAAAATGTATTTTTCATCTTGGTACATCGCCCCAGTGTGCTACCTCAGCCATTTTATAATATAAGTATGATTTTTTAACAAAATACAACCATGACTGAACTGCGACCGTAGAACAGTTTTCAATGATCAGACTTGTGATAGATATATTTTCATTCAGGGTTGTATATCAACATGCGTCCAGGGACGATCGGATGGGGCTGTCCATCTTTACATTTCCAATTGCATCCCCCGGAAGGTAAATTTTAGACCACCCCTAAATGATTTCATACAAGTGGGACATTCAATTAGCAATGTTTCCAGATAAGGTTTTAAGATAAATTATATCTGTGCTCCCCCCATTCACTTTAAATTATCCACTTCAGTCAGCACTTGGTAGCCACAAATTCCAACTACAAATCAATATTTGGGGCTGGGAATGTGGGGGGGGGGGGGGGGGGGGGGGGGGAGGGGGGCGTACTTTTGAATCCCAATCTTTGGATGGCTGTAACAACGAACTATTTCTGGCATTTCAACAATATGTAATTAACATCTGGAGATTCGATGATCGTTTGTGGTGAGTGTGAGGGATGTCTATTTATATAACCAACAGCGACTGCCAAATCTTACGGTGCCCCTTCTCAGCTGATACCTGGCGATTATTTCAACCGACGCAGGCAGTATTATCCATGGTTGTCGCATGTTTGAAAGTCTTGTCAGATGTTTTCATATTAAAGGAAATAATATTACTGTTTAACAAAATCAGTATATCTTATGCCTCTCAGATATCATTAATAGAGCTGTGGGAGGTTTTGATTTTTCGGAATCAGCCAATAAAGGAGAAATATAACAACGTGAACGCGACGTATTCACCCGTTTGTGGGATAGACTAAGTAACACGAGTCCATAGGGGGCACTAGTTCAATTCCTTCCCAGTATTGATCCGTTTATGCACAAACACAGCAACCCACTCAACAGTTTTTTTGCAGGGTATTACAGTTCGATTTTCTGGTTTGCCAGAAAACTCGAACCGAATCGGAAAAAGAATGAAAACAAAAGAATACCCCCACCCCACTCCCCCACCCCCACCCCCACCCCCAAAACCCCACAAATAAACCCCTCCAAACACAACCAACAAAAAACCGACCTTGCCCAGGTCTAGGAATTAGAGTTCCCCAAACACGCAAGAGGTTTAGGGGTGAGGCAATATGATCTCTAAGGTCTAGAATCAGTTCAGACCGTCAGAATAGAGAGAGAGGTTATTTATAGCCATAGTCTGTTTACCAAACCCATTTCTACTCCAAGAAATAAAATGTGGTTTAGCAAAGAGTGGACAGAAAATATGATGCAGGTCGTCAACAGCTCATTAAGATATTTACATTATTATCACGGCATGCTCTGATAATGTATACGTGTTACTCCGATGTACTGCATCATAAATGCTTTAGCTCTGCAAGGTTGCCTCCATAATGCAACTGGAGCCAGCGTATCCACAAACAATAATCAGGGACCGAATCCACAATGCTGGACCACATGCAAGAAAAACTATAGTTGGTTTAACTCTGCCAGGAGGGCACAGACAATACAGGACTGAGTGGTACAGAGATCTCTAAATTGAACACATGCAATTGACCAATGTATGTTTGCATACGAGACATAATTCTGTCTAGAACCCTTCTAGATCATCTCTTTGGAAATAATTTTACTAATCTTTCACTCTTTTTCTCAGTATGGTTGTCTGTAAGGATCAAAATCAAAGTCGTGATCGTGCAATAATGGGTAACTGCAGCTCAAACGGAGCAGTGCATGATCAATATTTTGTCGTTTAGTGTATTTTAACAGTGTTATGAGATTCTACACTAGCAGTACTAGCCAAACTGTTGGAAATCAACTGTGTTTTTGTTTTGTTAGTGTGATATCAATGTGTCTAGGTGCTGTGTGCGAGAAAATTGAGGCTGTTTCCTGCTATCACAAATAAGAAATTCATTAACCCTCCACCTAACACCACAAGCAGACGACACTTGAAAATAAAATTCCCGAAGGACTATTTTTTTTATTCTTTGCGTCAAAATCATGGCTTATGACCCCTCATTGGAACGAGCTCGTTCCAATCAGGGGTCATAAACTATGTCTTTGTGACAAAAAATGAAAAAGTAATAAAAATAAAAATTGAATGGTGAATTTTATAAATAGCGCTGGTCGGTTTGGGCGTTACGTTGGGTAAAGGGTTATGACAAGAAGTTTGTTTTATGTAAACATCATTTGAATGATGAATTATATTTTATATTTTGGTGAAACGTGGCACACCGGGGGACTAATTCAGGTCTATATTTTTACCATGTTAGTATATGGAAGAAACTTTTAAAATTTATTGTCATTGATAACAAGGGGGTGTCCAGTGATATTGGTGAATTATATAGCCTTATTCCTAATTTTCAAAAACAAATTTGAGATTCATGTGGTTTAGAGGGGTTTGGAATACTATTTTTCTTGCCACATGTTTAAATAAGGCAGTTTTTTTTCAAAGGGAATTGTGTACTTGCCATGTTCGTGAGTGTAAGGCATACTGCGGTTTTGTGGAACAGTTATTCAATAGTAGCAATACGATAGAGTTGTTCCCCTTGATATGTTAATCAACGGAAAAGAATCTCGAAAATTCCACGTTATTTGTTACAATACAGTGTCTTTTTTTTTACATTGGCAACAGTACAATTCTTTTCTTCTCTCTCCGCCTCATCAAGCATATTTTCGGAAAAACAACCCTATATCCACTCAGTTTATCACCCCATGACAAAAATATACTGAAAAATGTATAGGTCGCCTTGTGAGTTTTGCCTTCAAATTTGGTGCTTCCTGTACTCCAGCTTCGCATTCAATAAGATAGACCGACTTAAACTTCCCAATTTTAATGTTCTCTCACACTTTTCAGAAGACAGTTGTCACCAATATTTTATAATGTTTTCAAAACATGCACTTTAAAATTTTATTCACATTTACAAGCTCAGTTCACTTTCCACCAATTGGATAAAGCCGGGACCTTTTATCCTACATCAAAGGTTGGGATGCAAACCACTAGAGGCGCTGTTTGCACGAAAACCCTGTATTGTAAATTGTTTGAATTCATGTTTTAAATATAAAATATAAACTATCTGTTAATTATATACACCATGTGATAGTACTTTAGTTTTTATCCATCCCAGCTTACTCGTTGGGTTTCAGATTAGAGAAATCTACTGGTGGTAATACCAATTCTATAGGCCCAGGTCTCACAGTTTAGACAGTGTTTCTTAAAAGAACATATTTTCTATGTTTTTGTCTCAGTAAAAGCCAAACGTCGAATTTTAATGGATAAATGATTCCTTTATCACATGAAATAGGTAAATGTATTTTTGGCAGGTTTGGGTTGAAAATAGATAGGACAGTACTAAAGATTGGAATTAAGAGTTATTCTCCTTGAAAAGTTGCACTCGAAAATGATGCAATATTCGAAACTAAGCAACCTTGAGAAAAATATTGATTTAAAAAACCTTATAAGCATAGTTCTGAAATCGTGCATCATTGTTATATTGTAGAGAAAGAAGAGGGGTGATTTGATGGATTTTAGACCCTGAAAATACAATTGACTGTTGGTGAGTTTTTCTTGAAAGTTCACGGAACAAAATATGCCCGTGGCTATTCCTTTTCTTCCGGTCAATTTTTCTTTCTTATTTATTGCATTGTCCCCAGTGTCCGGCAACGCAACATCCACCCAGCCCCCTCACTCTGACAAATAATTCTACAGTTTTTATGTCACATTCGGAGTATTTCGAAGGCAAATCGATTGCAAATAAGCCATTTGTTTTTAAATATTGACATCTTCCTGCTAGGAGCAGAGTATTTTCAGGATTCACGAAAGCCTAAGATGCTGATGTGGCGATCGGCAACAATAAATATCTCTGTCAGTCAATGCCATTATAGGGGTGTTCCGTTTATCTGGATCGTCCGATATTACTGGAACTGGGTGATCAGAAGAGCTACATTGGTCAATCTTTACTCTAGAATTAGTTCATCATGTTTTAAGGTTTGACTTTGATCATGGATGCAAATCTTGACAGGGGGCAAAACGTGAACGAAGGTTTGGTAAATTTCGGATTTTTTTTCAATTCGCCTTTCTTTCTAACAAAGTTTTCGAGGAAAAAAGACTTGAATTCTTATAAGTTACGCGTCACATTTCTTAACTGAAGAAAACGGCTCATTTCGTTCATTATTTTGAGAGATATTGACGTTTAAAATTTGGCAATAAATGATCACATTTCTTAGTCAGATATGGACACCGCATTCTCACAAGGTGACTGTATATAGAAACCTAATCATTGTGTTGACGGAGCAGCATCGGATCAGTATAACTGAACACATCTCATCGAAACAATCGTCTGTCCACAAAAGATAAAAATTAAAACTTTGTAGATATAATCCAATTATTTGTGTAATGGTCTTATATTTAAATGAAAATAATCATCTTCTCGTCGCTTTACAAACCAATAGCTACTATAATCTGAATAACTTTTATTTGTTTAACACTCGAACTCCTTGAGTTTTATTTTGACTCCGCAATATTACAGCGGTTAGTTCAGTAGCCAAGTGGTCAAGATGTACAGTATGTTCTTGAGTTTAGGGTGCTGGTTTCGGCGTGGGTTCAATTCCAGTTAATACTTTGCGTCAGCGGAAAATGTATTTTTCATCTTGGTACATTGCCCCAGTGTGTTACCTCAGCCATTTTATAATATAAGTATGATTTTTTAACAAAATACAACCATGACTGAACTGCGACCGTGGAACAGTTTTCAATGATCAGACTTGTGATAGATATATTTTCATGCAGGGTTGTATATCAACATGCGTCCAGGGACGATCGGATGGGGCTGTCCATCTTTACATTTCCAATTGCATCCCCCGGAAGGTAAATTTTATACCACCCCTAAATGATTTCATACAAGTGGGACATTCAATTAGCAATGTTTCCAGATAAGGTTTTAAGATAAATTATATCTGTGCTTCCCCCATTCACTTTAAATTATCCACTTCAGTCAGCACTTGGTAGCCACAAATTCCAACTACAAATCAATATTTGGGGCTGGGAATGTTGGGGGGGGGGGGGGGCGTACTTTTGAATCCCAATCTTTGGATGGGTGTAACAACGAACTATTTCTGGCATTTCAACAATATGTAATTAACATCTGGAGATTCGATGATCGTTTTATTTATATAACCAACAGCGACTGCCAAATCTTACGGTACCCCTTCTCAGCTGATACCTGGCGATTATTTCAACCGACGCAGGCAGTATTATCCATGGTTGTCGCATGTTTGAAAGTCTTGTCAGATGTTTTCATATTAAAGGAAATAATATTACTGTTTAACAAAATCAGTATATCTTATGCCTCTCAGATATCATTAATAGAGCTGTGGGAGGTTTTGATTTTTCGGAATCAGCCAATAAAGGAGAAATATAACAACGTGAACGCGATGTATTCACCCGTTTGTGGGATAGACTAAGTAACACGAGTCCATAGGGGGCACTAGTTCAGTTCCTTCCCAGTATTGATCCGTTTATGCACAAACACAGCAACCCACTCAACAGTTTTTTTGCAGGGTATTACAGTTCGATTTTCTGGTTTGCCAGAAAACTCGAACCGAATCGGGAAAAAGAATGAAAACAAAAGAATACCCCCACCCCACTCCCCCACCCCCACCCCACCCCCAAACCCCACATATAAACCCCTCCAAACACAACCAACAAAAATCCGACCTTGCCCAGGTCTAGGAATTAGAGTTCCCCAAACACGCAAGAGGTTTAGGGGTGAGGCAATATGATCTCTAAGGTCTAGAATCAGTTCAGACCGTCAGAATAGAGAGAGGTTATTTATAGTCATAGTCTGTTTACCAAACCCATTTCTACTCCAAGAAATAAAATGTGGTTTAAAAAGAGTGGACAGAAAATATGATGCAGGTCGTCAACAGCTCATTAAGATATTTACATTATTATCACGGCATGCTCTGATAATGTATACGTGTTACTCCGATCTACTGCATCATAAATGCTTTAGCTCTGCAAGGTTGCCTCCATAATGCAACTGGAGCCAGCGTATCCACAAACAATAATCAGGGACCGAATCCACAATGCTGGACCACATGCAAGAAAAACTATAGTTGGTTTTACTCTGCCAGGAGGGCACAGACAATACAGGGCTGAGTGGTACAGAGATCTCTAAATTGAACACATGCAATTGACCAATGTATGTTTGCATACGAGACATAATTCTGTCTAGAACCCTTCTAGATCATCTCTTTGGAAATAATTTTACTAATCTTTCACTCTTTTTCTCAGTATGGTTGTCTGTAAGGATCAAAATCAAAGTCGTGATTGTGCAATAATGGGTAACTGCAGCTCAAACGGAGCAGTGCATGATCAATATTTTGTCGTTTAGTGTATTTTAACAGTGTTATGAGATTCTACACTAGCAGTACTAGCCAAACTGTTGGAAATCAACTGTGTTTTTGTTTTGTTAGTGTGATATCAATGTGTCTAGGTGCTGTGTGCGAGAAAATTGAGGCTGTTTCCTGCTATCACAAATAAGAAATTCATTAACCCTCCACCTAACACCACAAGCAGACGACACTTGAAAATAAAATTCCCGAAGGACTATTTTTTGTTATTCTTTCCGTCAAAATCATGGCTTATGACCCCTCATTGGAACGAGCTCGTTCCAATCAGGGGTCATAAACTATGTCTTTGTGACAAAAAATGAAAAAGTAATAAAAATTGAATGGTGAATTTTATAAATAGCGCTGGTCGGTTTGGGTCGTTACGTTGGGTAAAGGGTTATGACAAGAGGTTTGTTTTATGTAAACATCATTTGAATGATGAATTATATTTTATATTTTGGTGAAACGTGGCACACCGGGGGACTAATTCAGGTCTATATTTTTACCATGTTAGTATATGGAAGAAACTTTTAAAATTTATTGTCATTGATAACAAGGGGGTGTCCAGTGATATTGGTGAATTATATAGCCTTATTCCTAATTTTCAAAAACAAATTTGAGATTCATGTGGTTTAGAGGGGCTTGGAATACTATTTTTCTTGCCACATGTTTAAATAAGGCAGTTTTTTTCAAAGGGAATTCTGTACTTGCCATGTTCGTGAGTGAAAGGCATACTACAGTTTTGTGGAACAGTTATTCAATAGTAGCAATACGATGGAGTTGTTCCCCTTGATATGTTAATCAACGGAAAAGAATCTCGAAAATACCACGTTATTTGTTACAATACAGTGTCTTTTTTTTACATTGGCAACAGTACAATTCTTTTCTTCTCTCTCCGCCTCATCAAGCATATTTTCGGAAAAACAACCCTATATCCACTCAGTTTATCACCCCATGAGAAAAATATACTGAAAAATGTATAGGTCGCCTTGTGAGTTTTGCCTTCAAATTTAGTGCTTCCTGTACTCCAGCTTCGCATTCAATAAGATAGACCGACTTAAACTTCCCAATTTTAATGTTCTCTCACACTTTTCAGAAGACAGTTATCACCAATATTTTATAATGTTTTCAAAACATGCACTTTAAAATTTTATTCACATTTACAAGCTCAGTTCACTTTCCACCAATTGGATAAAGCCGGGACCTTTTATCCAACATCAAAGGTTGGGATGCAAACCACTAGAGGCGCTGTTTGCACGAAAACCCTGTATTGTAAATTGTTTGAAGTCATGTTTTAAATATAAAATATAAACTATCTGTTAATTATATACACCATGTGATAGTACTTTAGTTTTTATCCATCCCAGCTTACTCGTTGGGTTTCAGATTAGAGAAATCAACTGGTGGTAATACCAATTCTATAGGCCCAGGTCTCACAGTTTAGACAGTGTTTCTTAAAAGAACATATTTTCTATGTTTTTGTCTCAGTAAAAGCCAAACGTTGAATTTTAATGGATAAATGATTCCTTTATCACATGAAATAGGTAAATGTATTTTTGGCAGGTTTGGGTTGAAAATAGGTAGGACAGTACTAAAGATTGGAATTAAGAGTTATTCTCCTTGAAAAGTTGCACTCGAAAATGATGCAATATTCGAAACTAAGCAACCTTGAGAAAAATATTGATTTTAAAAAACCTTATAAGCATAGTTCTGAAATCGTGCATCATTGTTATATTGTACAGAAAGAAGAGGGGTGATTTGATGGATTTTAGACCCTGAAAATACAATTGACTGTTGGTGAGTTTTTCTTGAAAGTTCACGGAACAAAATATGCCCGTGGTTATTCCTTTTCTTCCGGTCAATTTTTCTCTCTTATTTGTTGCATGGTCCCCAGTGTCCGGCAACGCAACATCCACCCAGCCCCCTCACTCGGACAAATAATTCTACAGTTTTCATGTCACATTCGGAGTATTTCGAAGGCAAATCGATTGCAAATAAGCCATTTGTTTTTAAATATTGACATCTTCCTGCTGGGAGCAGAGTATTTTCAGGATTCACGAAGGCCTAAGATGCTGATGTGGCGATCGGCAACAATAAATATCTCTGTCAGTCAATGCCATTATAGGGGTGTTCCGTTTATCTGGATCGTCCGATATTACTGGAACTGGGTGATCAGAAGAGCTACATTGGTCAATCTTTACTCTAGAATTAGTTTATCAGGTTTTAAGGTTTGACTTTGATCATGGATGCAAATCTTGACAGGGGGCAAAACGTGAACGAAGGTTTGGTAAATTTCGGATTTTTTTTCAATTCTCCTTTCTTTCTAACAAAGTTTTCGAGGAAAAAAGACTTGAATTCTTATAAGTTACGCGTCACATTTCTTAACTGAAGAAAACGGCTCATTTCGTTCATTATTTTGAGAGATATTGACGTTTAAAATTTGGCAATAAATGATCACATTTCTTAGTCTGATATGGACACCGCATTCTCGCAAGGTGACTGCATATAGAAACCTAATCATTGTGCTGACGGAGCAGCATCGGATCAGTATAACTGAACACATCTCATCGAAACAATCGTCTGTCCACAAAAGATAAAAATTAAAACTTTGTAGATATAATCCAATTATTTGTGTAATGGTCTTATATTTAAATGAAAATAATCATCTTCTCGTCGCTTTACAAACCAATAGCTACTATAATCTGAATAACTTTTATTTGTTTAACACTCGAACTCCTTGAGTTTTATTTTGACTCCGCAATATTACAGCGGTTATTTCAGTAGCCAAGTGGTCAAGATGTACAGTATGTTCTTGAGTTAAGGGTGTTGGTTTCGGCGTGGGTTCAATTCCAGTTAATACTTTGCGTCAGCGGAAAATGTATTTTTCATCTTGGTACATTGCCCCAGTGTGCTACCTCAGCCATTTTATAATATAAGTATGATTTTTTAACAAAATACAACCATGACTGAACTGCGACGTAGAACAGTTTTCAATGATCAGACTTGTGATAGATATATTTTCATTCAGGGTTGTATATCAACATGCGTCCAGGGACGATCGGATGGGGCTGTCCATCTTTACATTTCCAATTGCATCCCCCGGAAGGTAAATTTTAGACCACCCCTAAATGATTTCATACAAGTGGGACATTCAATTAGCAATGTTTCCAGATAAGGTTTTAAGATAAATTATATCTGTGCTTCCCCCATTCACTTTAAATTATCCACTTCAGTCAGCACTTGGTAGCCACAAATTCCAACTACAAATCAATATTTGGGGCTGGGAATGTTGGGGGGGGGGGGGGGGGGGGGCGTACTTTTGAATCCCAATCTTTGGATGGCTGTAACAGCGAACTATTTCTGGCATTTCAACAATATGTAATTAACATCTGGAGATTCGATGATCGTTTGTGGTGAGTGTGAGGGATGTCTATTTATATAACCAACAGCGACTGCCAAATCGTACGGTGCCCCTTCTCAGCTGATACCTGGCGATTATTTCAACCGACGCAGGCAGTATTATCCATGGTTGTCGCATGTTTGAAAGTCTTGTCAGATGTTTTCATATTAAAGGAAATAATATTACTGTTTAACAAAATCAGTATATCTTATGCCTCTCAGATATCATTAATAGAGCTGTGGGAGGTTTTGATTTTTCGGAATCAGCCAATAAAGGAGAAATATAACAACGTGAACGTGACGTATTCACCCGTTTGTGGGATAGACTAAGTAACACGAGTCCATAGGGGGCACTAGTTCAGTTCCTTCCCAGTATTGATCCGTTTATGCACAAACACAGCAACCCACTCAACAGTTTTTTTGCAGGGTATTACAGTTCGATTTTCTGGTTTGCCAGAAAACCCGAACCGAATCGGGAAAAAGAATGAAAACAAAAGAATACCCCCACCCCACTCCCCCACCCCCACCCCCACCCCCAAACCCCACATATAAACCCCTCCAAACACAACCAACAAAAAACCGACCTTGCCCAGGTCTAGGAATTAGAGTTCCCCAAACACGCAAGATGTTTAGGGGTGAGGCAATATGATCTCTAAGGTCTAGAATCAGTTCAGACCGTCAGAATAGAGAGAGGTTATTTATCGCCATAGTCTGTTTACCAAACCCATTTCTACTCCAAGAAATAAAATGTGGTTTAGCAAAGAGTGGACAGAAAATATGATGCAGGTCGTCAACAGCTCATTAAGATATTTACATTATTATCACGGCATGCTCTGATAATGTATACGTGTTACTCCGAAGTACTGCATCATAAATGCTTTAGCTCTGCAAGGTATCCTCCATAATGCAACTGGAGCCAGCGTATCCACAAACAATAATCAGCGACCGAATCCACAATGCTGGACCACATGCAAGAAAAACTATAGTTGGTTTTACTCTGCCAGGAGGGCACAGACAATACAGGGCTGAGTGGTACAGAGATCTCTAAATTGAACACATGCAATTGACCAATGTATGTTTGCATATGAGACATAATTCTGTCTAGAACCCTTCTAGATCATCTCTTTGGAAATAATTTTACTAATCTTTCACTCTTTTTCTCAGTATGGTTGTCTGTAAGGATCAAAATCAAAGTCGTGATTGTGCAATAATGGGTAACTGCAGCTCAAACGGAGCAGTGCATTATCAATATTTTGTCGTTTAGTGTATTTTAACAGTGTTATGAGATTCTACACTAGCAGTACTAGCCAAACTGTTGGAAATCAACTGTGTTTTTGTTTTGTTAGTGTGATATCAATGTGTCTAGGTGCTGTGTGCGAGAAAATTGAGGCTTTTTCTGCTTTCACAAATAAGAAATTCATTAACCCTCCACCTAACACGAAAAGCAGACGACATTTGAAAATTAAATTCTTGAAGGACTATTTTTTTTATTCTTTGCGTCAAAATCATGGCTTATGACCCCCCATTGGAACGAGCTCGTTCCACTCAGGGGTCATAAACTATGTCTTTGTGACAAAAAATGAAAAAGTAATAAAAATTGAATGGTGAATTTTATAAATAGCGCTGGTCGGTTTGGGTCGTTACGTTGGGTAAAGGGTTATGACAAGAGGTTTGTTTTATGTAAACATCATTTGAATGGTGAATTATATTTTATATTTTGGTAAAACGTGGCACACTGGGGGACTAATTCAGGTCTATATTTTTACCATGTTAGTATATGGAAGAAATTTTTTTAAATTTATTGTCATTGATAACAAGGGGGTGTCCAGTGATATTGGTGAATTATATAGCCTTAATCCTAATTTTCAAAAACAAATTTGAGATTCATGTGGTTTAGAGGGGTTTGGAATACTATTTTTCTTGCCACATGTTTAAATAAGGCAGTTTTTTTTCAAAGGGAATTGTGTACTTGCCATGTTCGTGAGTGCAAGGCACACTGCGGTTTTGTGGAATAGTTATTCAATAGTAGCAATACGATAGAGTTGTTCCCCTTGATATGTTAATCAATGGAAAAGAATCTCGAAAATACCACGTTATTTGGTTATGAACCACTAAATAAATCCCATTGACCACAGTGTTAACCTTCCACTCACTGTACAACACACCAAGTTGTTTTGAAAAAAAATACCTATACATTTACAAAGTACATCATCTCTTGAAAAAATTAAACTTGAAAAAAATATATGTTGCCACACCAAATTTCAGTTTAAATTTCGAATTTTCACAACTACCGTATGGTCTTGCACTGAATGACCTTCACACTTTTTTCCCCATGCCTCGTGTTTTTGAGAGATTCTCACACATTCCGGCACCAAATTACAAACAAACATATTAATCCTTTCTATAGTGGAGGAATCAAAATTTTAATTAATGGTTTCAAAGTCAAAATATATTTAACCAATCAACTGCTCAGCCCTATTTAATCCTACTCACAACATTGGGGTGTCAAACGCTCCAGGTCACGTGTTCACTTGTTTAGTGGTTCACAACCATTTGTTACAATACAGTGTTTATTTTTTTTACATTGGCAACAGCACAAATCTTTTCCTCCCTCTCGACCTCATGAAGCATATTATCGGAAAAACAACCCTATATCCACTCAGTTTATCACTCCATGAAAAAATATATTGAAAAAAGTATAGGTTGCCTTGCGACTTTTGCCTTCAAATTTAGTGCTTCCTGTACTCCAGCTTCGCATTCAGTAAGATAGACCGACTTAAACTTCCCAATTTTAATGTTCTCTCACACTTTTCAGAAAACAGTTATCACCAATATTTTATAATTTTTTTCAAAACATGCACTTTAAAATTGTATTCACACTTACAAGGTCAGTTCACTTTCTACCAATATGATAAAACGGGGAACTTTTATCCTCCATTAAAGGTTCGGGTGCACACCATTAGAGGCGCTGTTTGCACGAAAATATTGTATTGTAACTTGTTTGAATTCATGTTTTAAATATAAAAAATGAACTATCTGTTGATTATATACAGCATGTGATAGTACTTGTGCAGAGTTTTAGATTTATGTTGGTATTACAGATGTTTTCAGGTCAAGTTATAAGTTTTTATCCATCCCAGTTTACTCGTTGGGTTTCAGATTAGAGAAATCTACTGGTGGTAATACCAATTCTATAGGCCCAGGTCCTACAGTTTAGACAATTTTTCTTAAAAGAACATATTTTCTATGTTTTTGTCTCAGTAGAAGCCAAAAGTTGAATTTTAATGGATAAATGATTGTTTTATCACATGGAATTGTGACAGTATCAGATTTTAGCATTTGTATATAAGGGGTTAACAGTTTATCTTAATAAGAGGTCAGAGAGGTGTTCGCTTCAGTAACTCCACTGCAGTGCATAGAAACTGTAAAAAGCATGAAGTGAACACCAATGAACTGATTTCTTATTGGTCAATTTCAAACAGAAAACTCTACCCTCTGCCCTGGAACAAAGAAACAGCACATTTCAGTCTGATTTAAAATTATTGGGAGTTGTGTTGTTTTCTTGAGAAAAATAAGATCTAGTTATTTCCTACAGTGTATATAATATATAATCAGTATGGGTATAAACGATTGGCTAAACTTGACTTCATTCTCATACTGCACTTTATAGCCTTGTCGGCTTAAAGTGACATTAAACCACAAACATGTATTGGAAGCTAGTCCGAATATTTTGTTCTCAGTGAAAGGTTTCATACTTAGTGTATTATTTCATGTAAACATGAGAACTGATTTTAGATGAGAATTTGTATAAAATTATTTGTAAGTTGAATTGTAAATTAATAGCAAGCTAAATTAGTTTGTTACTTCTTGAACAGTGTTTTGGAACTTAGCTTTCTTGTGTGAACTCACAGTGATGGAACTTGCATGTTTTTGCAAGTTTGGTTGTGAATGTTTTGGTGTTTTGGTGATTTGGCATCCATTGTATTGTCTTACATTGACTGTTGTACATCAATGGAATGGGCTTCTTAGGCCTGTTCCATTAAGGTACACCAGTCCGTGTATGGTTACAGGATATTCCCTGGTGAAGTCCAGGATGGTGCACTCTGCTGGAAAGAGCTCAGAAAGTTGTTGCCAGTTGATTGCACCAGACTGGGGTTCCCAATGGGAAGCCATATCGGTCATCGAAGTTTGTTCACACAAGAATATAGATGTACACAAGATGTTTATATGTGGGACTTACAGTTTTTATTGTAATTTTACAGGGGTTCGATAGATATATTCTGCTTTATTTGATGTCGTAAGAAATAAAGAATCCACGTTGAACTTTATATCGCTTCTGAGTTATTCATCATAAGTACTGCGGTTACAAATGGCGCCCAACAGAATTTCTTCGGACATCGTCGACATTTGATGGCTCAGCAACTTCTACATGGATCCACTTCTGCATTATACCAGCTACCTTCTACCGGAATGATGTGATTGACATTTATTTGGGTATAATTAGACTTACAGTTTATACTGACTGAAATTTCTTAGTGAAATTTACACTCACTTTTGAAAAAGTGAAATTTGTTTGTTTATTTTCTCGTAGTAATGTGACATCATAGTTTCATTCATAACTTTATATTGAAAACATGTTTACAATTATTTGTGTTTGTATATGAAACTTTTTCAGATTCCAAAATACTTGGAATATTTTTTTTCTGAAATGTTTGCTTACATTTTTGGAATGAGTCAGGGGAGGTAATAATTTCTTTTACAACACATTGAGACTTTACAGCTAGGTGTATCAAGGGTGATAATTTATACAATGCAACTCAGAAAATAAATTTTAGTGTATTATTTCATGTAAACATGAGAACTGATTTTAGATGAGAATTTGTATAAAATTATTTGTGTTTGTATATGAAACTAGGGGGTTGTATATGATAATTTTTCAGATTCCAAAATACTTGGAATATTTTTTTTCTGAAATGTTTGTTTACATTTTTGGAATGAGTCAGGGGAGGTAATAATTTTTTTTACAACACATTGAGACTTTACAGCTAGGTGTATCAAGGGTGATAATTTATACAATGCAACTCAGAAAATAAATTTTCTGAATTTTTCATTGACTTCGGTCAGTGTTCTGTGTACTTAGACAACATTGAATTTTTTTTTTTCTTCAGATTTTTTTTTTTCAGGAATATTTTCTTTGATTATTTTCATTGTTGTTTAATGTTAGCATGTATTATGTTTTGTTATTACTAACACAACATTCATCAACATACACAACATCTAATATTTTTTTGTGATAATATATTGCATCATTGATATACAATGGCTGAAAAACTCAATTCTGATGAACTTCAAAAACTTAGCGATTCTTTCGCATCACTGGGTGTTAAACCAAAGACTGACACACCCGAAGAGATAAAACAATGGTTAGTTGATATTGTGAATTCTGGTACACTGGGACCAGATGTAAAACCCAAGTTTGATCCTTTGAAACCACATGTATCATATCATAATCCACCCAAAATAATAATATTTTCAGGTGAAAAGGGGTCAAAGGATGCTGACTTTGATCTCTGGAAATATGAAGTCACTTGTCTTTTGAATGAAAATTTATATTCCCAGAGTGAAATACTATTAGCTATTCGGCGGTCATTGAAAGGGAATGCCGCTCGAATCTTAATGCACATGGGTCACAATGTTTCAGTGCTTGATATACTTAAAAAGTTTGACTCAGTGTTTGGGTCTGTTGACATAAAACAGTCTTTATTGTCTGCTTTTTATACTGCAAAGCAGAAAGAGGGAGAAGATGTATCTGCTTTTGCTAGCAGATTGGAGGATTTACTTGCAAAGGTTATAGAAGCAGGCCTAGTTAAGCCTGCTGATGTTAATGATATGCTGTGTTCTGCATTGTACGCAGGACTTGCTACACATTTAAAATCTATAGCAACGTACACCTTTGACAAATATAAACAATTTGATAAGCTACGAGTTGAGTTAAGAAGACTTGAATCAGAGTTTACTTCACCTGTTCATAGTAAATCTGCTGTTAATGTAGATGATCCAATTAAATTATTGACAGCATCAGTAAATCAGCTGCAGTCAGAGGTGAAATCTTTAAAAACTCAAGTTCAGCAAAATAAGTCTGAACAACAACAACAACAGCAACAGAGATTTAATGACAACAGGAGATTTGATAGAAACACGTACCAATATGATCAACAAAGTAGACGACAGAACCAACAGAGATGGAATCAAGATGTTGATGATCATCGTCCAAGATACAACACTTCAAGATCTGACAATGAAGTTGTTTGTCACAGATGCGGACAAAGAGGCCATATCCAAATCGGATGTAGGGTCCGATTCGATCACCAGAGAAAACCTCAAGGCAGATATTTAAACAGGCAGGGGTCTATGAAAACGGGCAATTCATAGGCCAACATTAGTCAATTAGTAATAGCCCGAATACATGTAACTTACTTGGTGACAGCAATGAGACACCTATATGTATAAATAATATTTCTACAACTGCTTTACTTGATACAGGATCTACTGTGTCGACTGTTTGCCGCCAATTTTATAATACTTATTTAAAACATATACCAATCAAACCATTAAATAATATCATTCGTATTGAATGTGCTGATGGTCAAACTCTTCCGTATGATGGTTATGTAGAAATAGATGTAAACTTTAATGGTGTCCCAGGTAATTATGAACAAAGATGTTTAGCCTTAGTTGTACCCAATAGTCAATACAATTCAAGGGTACCAATGATTATTGGTACAAATATATTAAATTCTGTCTTGGATCACTGTAAGGAAAAATTTGGTGACAGAGTACTTCAAGCAGCATCACTTTCCAGTCCTTGGAAAATAAGTTTCTGGTGCATGTTGCACAGAGAAAAATATTTAGAAAGAAACAATAATGTCTTGGGGAAAGTGAAATGCTGTGAAAGTAAAAGTATTACTGTTCTTCCAAATAGTACAGTGTCCATAGCTGGATGTTTTTCAAGTAAAATTGATTACATTCCAACAAATGTTATGCTACAGACATGCTGTGATGCTGTTTTTATGAAGGATCTTGACTTATGTCCTTCCATGTTTCCATATAGTGGCAGGGGGAAGAGTTACATCGATGTTTCTGTGGCAAATTGTTCAACAAAAACAGTAACAATTCCTCCTAATGCCATTATATGTGAAGTTCAGCCAGTGACAATTGAAAAGGGAAAGGACACTGAAGAAGAGAAATTTACTGGTCTCATTCCAAATTTTGAAGAATCTACAAAGATACTTAGTGGAGGACAACATAGACAATTTCAAGATTTATTGCACCAGTATAAAGATGTATTTTCAACGAGCGACACAGATATTGGACATCATACCAGCATCAAACACAGAATAGAGCTGACTGATAACATTCCCTTTAAACAGCGTTACAGGCGTATACCACCATCCATGTATCAAGAAGTTCAAGAACATCTGCAACAGCTTGTTTCGAGTGGTGTTATTCGCTCTTCACATTCTCCTTATGCGTCACCGGTGGTTCTAGCTCACCGGAAAGACGGTAAGTTGAGAATGTGTATAGACTATAGAGCACTCAACAACAAGACTATTAGAGACAGCTATGCCTTACCAAGAATCGAAGCAGTCTTGGATGCACTTGGTGGCGCCAGATATTTCAGTGTCATTGACATGAAATCTGGCTATTATCAAGTAGACATAGAAGAGGAGCACAAAGAAAGAACAGCATTTACCGTAGGCCCTCTTGGATTCTACGAATTCAATCGACTTCCATTTGGGTTATCCAATGCCCCAGCCACCTATCAGAGAGTCATGGGCAATGTTTTGATGATTTACATCTAAAAATATGTTTTATTTACTTAGATGATTTGATAATTTTTTCAAATAACATCCAGGACCATTTTGAGAGACTTGAGAAAGTGTTTAATAGACTAAGAGAGTGTGGTCTAAAACTCTCACCAAAGAAGTGCTCTTTCTTTCAAGAGAAAGTGAATTTTGTTGGTCATGTGGTCTCGGCTGAGGGGATCAAAACTGATCCAGAAAAAATTGAAAAGATAAAAATGTGGCCTAAACCTAAAAATCCAGAAGAAATCAGGCGATTTCTCGGATTCGCAGGTTATTACAGAAAGTTCTGTAAAAATTTTTCACATATTGTGAAGCCACTAACTAAACTCATGCCGAGACCAAATAAAAGAACAAAATTACAGAAGAAATTACAAAAAGAACCACCAACTTGGATATGGGGTACGGAGCAAGACGAGGCATTCAGTTACTTGAAGCAGATGTTATCAAGTCCACCAGTATTGGCATATCCAGATTACAGCAAATCTTTTGAATTACACACAGATGCCAGTAAAGATGGACTTGGGGCTGTTTTGTACCAAGGTGATGGAAAGTTGAAGCGAGTAATCAGCTATGCAAGTCGATCATTAAATAAATCAGAACAGCACTATCCAGCTCATAAGCTTGAATTTTTGGCACTGAAGTGGGCAGTATGTGATAAATTGTATGATTATCTGTATGGGAGGAAATTTACTGTCTTAACAGATAATAACCCACTCACATATGTGCTCACTACAGCCAAACTGGATGCTACAGGGCACAGGTGGCTTGCTGCCTTGTCCGCTTTTGATTTTGATTTATTGTATCGACCAGGTAGAAAAAATAGTGATGCTGATGGCTTGTCTAGACTTCCATCACTAAAAGAAATTGAAATAAAACAAGATTCTGAACAACTGAAGTTTGAGTCCATACAAGCCATTTCTAATGGTGTTCAGCATGATGGTTTTATTGATTCCCTGTCAATGTCTGAAACAGTCATACCTGATGTACAGTCACTTGGTCAAGACATTTCTCAAGTTGATGTTAGAGAAATCCGAAGAGCACAACGTGACGATGACTTTATGGGCTTATGGTACTCTGCGGTATCGACTCGAAGAAGGCCTATTTTAGCAAAGCTACCTTCGTTACCATATCATACTGCCATGTTCCGATCATTTGAGAAACTAAAATTGGTAAGAGGTGTATTGTATCGAGAAACTACCATTGATGACCACAAGAAAATGCAGTTAGTATTACCAACTACTCTGGTTAATCGGGTGCTTACCCATATACATAATGATGCAGGACATCCAGGAAGAGATCGCACTCTATCACTTATTCGGGACAGATTTTACTGTCCAAGCATGTATAGTGATGTTGAGAATTGGATCAAGATTTGTGATCGCTGTGTAAGATTTAAAGCACTTGGAAATCAGAGAGCGCCTTTGGTCAGCATTAAAACATCGCAGCCTTTGGAATTAATTTGTATGGATTACCTGCAACTAGATGTTTCCAAAGGTGGTATCGGGTACGTCCTTGTGATTACAGATCACTATACTCGATATGCACAAGCTTACCCGACAAGAAATATGAGTGCCAAAACAACAGCAGATGTTTTTCTAAAGAATTTTGTACAGCATTATGGCCTCCCAAGAAGAATACATTCAGACCAAGGTGCTAATTTTGAGTCTAAACTCATAAAGGAAATTCTCCAGGTTACTAAGGTGTCAAAGTCTCGCACAACCCCATACCATCCGATGGGTAATGGAATGTGCGAGCGATTTAACCGAACGTTAATTGACATGCTTGGTACCTTGGAGAAAGAAAAAAAGGCTGATTGGACTGCTCATATTGCATCATTGGTGCATGCGTATAATAGTACGCGACATGATTCCACTGGGTATTCGCCCTTCTTCCTAATGTTTGGAAGAGAACCACGAATACCGGTGGATATCGAGTTCAACTTGGAGCAGAACCAATCATTTAAATCTTTTTCTAAATATGCCAGTGACTTAAAAAATAGACTAAAAGAGGCATTTAAAAAGGCAAGTTCCTATATAGAAAAAGCACAAGCCCACCAAAAGAAGGGATATGACACCAAAGTGCGAGGAGCTGATATCCATGTTGGTGACAAAGTTCTTGTCAAAAGAATGGCTTTTGATGGAAGGCACAAATTGGAGGACAAGTGGAGTCAGGATATCTATACTGTTGTGAAACAGTCAAATCCTGACATCCCTGTCTATGAAGCAAAAAGTGATGAGAATTTTAATACTAAAATTCTTCATAGAAATTTACTTTTGCCAATTGGTGCCTTCAATGAAGACTCAACCATCCAAAGTCAGAAAGATGATAGCCACCTCAGAAGTCCTCCAAAACCAAAACCGCGTAGGAAATTACAAAAACGAGACACAACTAGTCGAGTGGAACCACAAGATGTTACAAATGATGAAAATAGTGATGACAGTGATATTGTATATCACAGATTTGGCAGTGTTCCATTGAATGCTGAAAGTATCGCCGGCGAAGACACTTCCTCCCAACAATCGGGTGACGACCATGATTCTGTTGTGGAGATTCAGGAGACTAGTCATGGTGGGGATTCCCTAAATCATCATAGTGAGCATGACAAATCTCCTGACTCTGTTTCTACAAGGGAAGAAAACAGTGTACATTCCAACACTGAAGATGTTTCTCCAGAGGCAGAACAGCCCAATATTGCTAGCAGTGATCGTTTAGACTTACCGCCTCCAATAGCACCGAGACGTTCCACTAGACCAACTAGTAAACCACGATGGATGACATCTGGGGAATTTAGCATGGCACAAACTACAGAACCACAGTGGAAAGAGAAGGTAGCGATTTTAAAGAATTTGTCCAATGAAGGATTTTTTAATGGGAACAATGATAAATTATGTGATGCCATTTTATCATTGATCTCCAAGGATTAAATGTCAGGGACGACATTTTGCACTGGGGGGAACTGTGTGACAGTATCAGATTTTAGCATTTGTATATAAGGGGTTAACAGCTTATCTTAATAAGAGGTCAGAGAGGTGTTCGCTTCAGTAACTCCACTGCAGTGCATAGAAACTGTAAAAAGCATGAAGTGAACACCAGTGAACTGATTTCTTATTGGTCAATTTCAAACAGAAAACTCTACCCTCTGCCCTGGAACAAAGAAACAGCACATTTCAGTCTGATTTAAAATTATTGGGAGTTGTGTTGTTTTCTTGAGAAAAATAAGATCTAGTTATTTCCTACAGTGTATATAATATATAATCAGTATGGGTATAAACGATTGGCTAAACTTGACTTCATTCTCATACTGCACTTTATAGCCTTGTCGGCTTAAAGTGACATTAAACCACAAACATGTATTGGAAGCTAGTCCGAATATTTTGTTCTCAGTGAAAGGTTTCATACTTAGTGTATTATTTCATGTAAACATGAGAACTGATTTTAGATGAGAATTTGTATAAAATTATTTGTAAGTTGAATTGTAAATTAATAGCAAGCTAAATTAGTTTGTTACTTCTTGAACAGTGTTTTGGAACTTAGCTTTCTTGTGTGAACTCACAGTGATGGAACTTGCATGTTTTTGCAAGTTTGGTTGTGAATGTTTTGGTGTTTTGGTGATTTGGCATCCATTGTATTGTCTTACATTGACTGTTGTACATCAATGGAATGAGCTTCTTAGGCCTGTTCCATTGAGGTACACCAGTCCGTGTATGGTTACAGGATATTCCCTGGTGAAGTCCAGGATGGTGCACTCTGCTGGAAAGAGCTCAGAAAGTTGTTGCCAGTTGATTGCACCAGACTGGGGTTCCCAATGGGAAGCCATATCGGTCATCGAAGTTTGTTCACACAAGAATATAGATGTACACAAGATGTTTATATGTGGGACTTACAGTTTTTATTGTAATTTTACAGGGGTTTGATAGATATATTCTGCTTTATTTGATGTCGTAAGAAATAAAGAATCCACGTTGAACTTTATATCGCTTCCGAGTTATTCATCATAAGTACTGCGGTTACAGAATAGGTAAATGTATTTTTGGTAGGTTGGGGTTGAATATAGGTAGGACAGTACTAAAGATTGTATTTAAGAGTTATTCGCCTTGAAAAGTTGCAATCGAAAATGCTGCAATTTCCGAAACTAAGCAACCTTGAGAAAGAAATATTGATTTAAAAAACCTTTTTAAGCATTGTTCTGAAATCGTGCATCATTGTTATATTGTAGAGAAAGAAGAGGGGTGATTTGATGGATTTTAGACCCTAAAAGTACAATTGACTGTTTAGCCCAAGAACATTAGGTTTCACTAGGGAAAAAAATCGGAGAAAGCTGATTTTTTCAGGGAATGTCGAGTACATGTCACTGAACGATTAGACA
The DNA here is from genome assembly GCA_031216915.1 of Pictodentalium vernedei. Lineage (NCBI taxonomy): Eukaryota > Metazoa > Mollusca > Scaphopoda > Dentaliida > Dentaliidae > Pictodentalium > Pictodentalium vernedei. The sequence goes on from CM062288.1 coordinate 304,261,527, forward strand.
AAAGTCCCCTAAAATCCCAGTTGAGCTTTTTTTTCTACAGCCTTTTTTCGAAAACGCGTTTGAAAAAAATAAAAAAAAATCGCACGAACTTTGTAACCTCGAATTGATCCAACTGTATTTTTTGTTTACGCGTATTTCGAGCTACATAATGTCTAATATACATTTACCTAGAGGAAAATGTGCATTCTGTGACAATTTCTGCAAAAAATTATTGAAAATTCACAAAAAAGTATCAGATTTACGCAAAAAATGACGATTTTCCTAACGGATTTGCCCAAAGGGTCGTAGTACAGAACGGGATGTTAGTTGGACAGACGATAAAAAATCCACCACCATTTGAAGACTTTTATCATTGCTTACAAAATAGACATTATGGAAGACCCCCTCTGCTTCTGGCCGAGTTCCCCTTTTGGCATAAAATTCGTCAGCATGAGAACTCAACTATTTTCGGGCTTGGGACCGAACAGACACGTCTGTGTCTGGCAGCATTAGATCAATAAATAATATTTACAGAATGTACAAAAATCAATAAATAATATTTACAGAATGTACAAATCAATCAACATGGATTAAGTTACAATGACTATTATCAACGCTATATACAGAAATGACATGACCTATATACACATTATTCATCGAACTCAGAAATGTCCGACAGGACAGTGTTTCTGTGGTTGTTAAAGAATCCGAACTGCAATTACACAAACCTGAGCAAGAGAGTCCTGCCTTCTTACACCCACACCTTTTTGTACAAGCACTCTTGCAACCACAACTGATCAGATTCAGTAGGTTATCGGGGGCACATGGCTTTGTGGCTGCAGTCGGTACAAGAAGTCCATTGTCTAGCGACCACCCCCAATCCGTCGGAGCAAGCGAAGTGCCCAGCCATTGTTGGACCTGGAGATAACATCTGTAGACATGTTGTTGTGCAGCATCGCTGCTTGGTGGGAGTGAGGCTAGGTCGATGGGTTTATTCAGTTTAGATTTTGCTACATAACGCTTGTAAGTGACATATCTATATTGGTCGAGAGAAGAAACAGTTTTACTCCCGTATAAGATCAGGAGAAGTTGTTCCCCGGCAGCGGCTACTGCACTTGGTGTACTGTCATCCGCCAAAATTGTGTTGACATACTGTTGTGAGTCGCTAGTAACATCGGAGACAATTGTACTGAATACTTTCTTCTTACCAACTCGAAAGAGTGCAGAAGTAGTGTCACAACCACTTATAGAATGTGCTACAAAGAGGTTGCTTCTATGGTCACCCATTTTGGTTGCTATTTTACTAACTGAAACTAGTAAGTTTGGGGTAATGGAATACATCATGTGAATATTACATCCCGGTTGAACTCGAGAGGTAAGAATGACTAACAAGTCTGTGTCTGTTCCCACAACGACAACATTGTTGTCATCTTGAGCGATGTCAAGTGCAGTTTCGGCTATCAGTACATCAGCATCAGCCTCGGCCTGCTTGGACTGAATATTGATAGCAGATAGCTCCTGCATTAGAAGATCGATGAGTTGGGTTTTGATCTTGGCATTTGCAAGGAAATCGGATTGGGGTGTGGTGGCTGGTAACTCGGGTGAGATATTGATATCAATGGAATACCTGTCTTTAGATCTACGGGCTTGTTCCATGCCCTTTGTCGACATTGTACAAGCATAACCATCAAAAACAACCACGACGTTCGCCCCAAAATGTCTCACTAGATAATTGGAATATGATGTACATATGTCCCTATATGACGACTGTTTAGGCCATACAACTGCCCTCAATAAAAATTCACCATCTACAACAAACAGAGAATGTTCTGGGATTTTAGTTTGCTCGGAACCGTATGTTTTGAGGATCTTACCGAGCGTGCTTTTCTGTATCTTCCTCATTCCAGCAGAATCAAACAATGCTGGTGGTTTCGGGGCGAGTTCATATTTGAGATACTCTTCCATCTCCGCTTGTGACTGAATAACACGTGATGCGGTTGAACAGAATTGTGGGGTCAATCACTACCTTACTTCCACGGACTTTGATGCTATTTGCCATCGATGCGAAAGACTTCACAGTGTCAACACGTCGTAGTTTGATGCTGTTGAACGTTTTGCTTACAACATTCGATACGCAACATTCACCAATTTTGCGAACTTGGTCACAGTTCACAGTTTCGTCGGCCACAAGCCCGGTCGCTATAGAGACTAATTGTAGTGGATCTCTATTCTGAAAGGGGGAATGCACTCTGAGCCAGTTCAATAATTTGGTGATATCATTGGCATCAGTCAATTGTGAACTTTGACGGAGATCCCGATGTTGTTCGCCATGACCAGTGTGAACATGAACAAAATTTTCGAGAGCATTACATATCGGAAGGCAAAGAGGTAGTCCATGTACCCATTTCGCAACAGTGCTATCGGTTATTCCCCTGCCATGTGTGAGACCACCAGGGAGCTTGAACATTCTCATTAAACACTGCTCTATGGTCTGATCAGAATATATCCCGTCCCAGAATTTATCTGAGCGCCTTATGGTAAAGTAACCTTTCTCAGTGAACAACTTCAAATCATCCTGTTGCATTATTTCTGTTAGCTCATTCATCTGCTGCAAATAGAGATGAGAACTTTTTGCGTATGCAAAATGTCCACCTGCGTGAAATACTGGAATCATATTGCGAACACAATATGTGTGGAGTTCCCAGTCGCCTGTGCGCTCTGCTCTCAAGAACAACTGGAGAAGACCTATTTGCTCGTAGTATTGTACCCAAACCTTTCCTGTGCGTCCTACGGACGCATTCTGGAGCAGTTCGTGTAATTTTGACAGTAGATGGTTGACACTTTCTTGATTGACAGCGTCAGCTGTTGTACAGTCACCTCTGGCAAGTCCACAGAATATTTCATTGACTTCTGTGCAGTCTATGTTATCTCGTGTTCGGCTTTCTTCAAACACAAGTTTTGTAATGGCAATTTGTGTTAGCAAATGGGCACGAACTGCTCTTGAATATGCATGACCACTGATCAAATGATGGATTGACCCACCAGCATAAACAGTCCCCCAAAGTTCATCCAAGCCGCTACCAGCCATGATCGAACCAATTGCCCCTAAATATGACATAATCATATGGAAGCCGCCGAGTCTAACGAAAACTTTTGTCAACTTATCTGACGAATACACAATCTCCACTGCTTTGATATATACACATCAAGGGCGTGCACACATTACATGCCAATGCATCTTGAGTGTAGGCGAACACCACATTATGTGATTTAATCGAACATGGAAATTGAAACAATGATGCTATTATCACCGGAGCATGTACGGACCATGATAAACTTTCGAATCAAACAGACAAATTTACTGTTATTATATTGCATTCAAAATCTACTATTCGCATTTTGTACAATTTAATTTCAATTGTTTCAAACTTGGCATATTTCTTTATCGTCGTGTGACAGCAAGCCTCTCTTATAAAAGTTGTTAACAAGTTGCCTCTATTCATTGTTTTCCTCCATTGTTTATTTAAGCTCTATTCACTAAGTTAATAAGGCATATCATTAAGATCCAGAGAAAGCTTACTTTAATCTTTATATCAAGTAAACTTGTTATGACATGACGCATTCATTATATTGTATATATAGCCTTGATCGCAAGAAAGAATTCAGTTATAGTTTGGATTTCCAAACGTTACTCTGCTTCATTTTATTGGGAAATCCCACGAGCTATTGCTGTAAAATTGTTCGGATATCCAACAAGACCAGTTGTTAAATGTTGATTACTGTTAGACATTTGGAATACCAGATTCAATATTAAATTGTTATCATCTTTAATTTGTCTCCGAGTCATCAGTTGAACACCATTGTTTCAAAGCAGACACCGACAGTTATTCTCCACGGTTATACTATAATACGGTATTTGAATGAGAAAAGTCGATGGCGTTTGAATTTGAGTTTAGGGGGTATGGTTAATATTTCACACGTTTCACCAGTTCATTATGGAATAAATGACTATTGTTATATATCATTATAAAGCCACTGCTTTTCTGCAATTTTTGATATATAATTTAACTCCCAAAGTAGTCGTAGATTTGATTTAATGGACGTTGTGTACCGTTGTGTGTATGAAAACAATAAATTTTTTTTTCGTCATTTTGTACATTTTCGTGAATATTTCACCATTGAGTGTGAGGATTGGTACAAAGTTGGCATTTTCTGTTGGGGATATGTATTCTCAATATAATTCAGCACGATATTTATGATTCTCACCCTACTAAGGCGAATAAGAATGAGAAATATGGAGCTGGGTCGAATTTTTTTTAAAATTTTTTTTTTCATCAAAAAAACGCTATAACTAAAAAAGCTCAACTCGGATTCGCGGGGACTTTTCACACTTTATCCGCAATTTGTGTCCCTGAAACATATAAAAAAATCAGATTTCTCCGATTTTTTTCCTTACTTTCTCATTTTTACGTCTAATGTGCCTGGACTAGTTGGTGAGTTTTTGTTGGAAGTTAACGGAACAAAATATGCCCGTGGCAATTCCTTTTCTTCCTGTCAATTTATCTCTCTTATTTGATGCATGGTTCCCAGTGTCCGACAACGCAACATCCACCCACCCCCTCACTCGGACAAATAATTCTACAGTTTTCATGTCACATTCGGAGTATTTTGAAGGCAAATCGATTGCAAATAAGCCATTTGTTTTTAAATATTGACATCTTCCTGCTGGGAGCAGAGTATTTTCAGGATTCACGAAGGCCTGCGATGCTGAAGTGGCGATCGGCAACAATAAATAACTCTGTCAGTCAATGCCATTATTGGGGTGTTCCGTTTATCTGGATCGTCCGATATTACTGGAAATGGGTGATCAGAAGAGCTACATTGGTCAATCTTTACTCTAGAATTAGTTTATCCGGTTTTAAGGTTTGACTTTGATCATGGATACAAATATTGACAGGGGGCAAAACGTGAACGAAGGTTTGGTAAATTTCGGATTTTTTTTCAATTCGCCTTTCTTTCTAACAAACTTTTCGAGGAGAAAAGACTTGAATTCTTATAAGTTACGCGTCACATTTCTTAACTGAAGAAAACGGCTCATTTCGTTCATTATTTTTAGAGATATTGACGTTTAAAATTTGGCAATAAATGATCACATTTCTTAGTCAGATATGGACACCGCATTCTCACAGGTGACTATATATAGAAACCTTATCATTGAGTTGACGGAGCAGCATCGGATCAGTATAACTGAACACATCTCATCGAAACAATCGTCTGTCCACAAAAGATAAAAATTAAAACTTTGTAGATATAATCCAATTATTTGTGTAATGGTCTTATATTTAAATGAAAATAATCATCTTCTCGTCGCTTTACAAACCAATAGCTACTATAATCTGAATAACTTTTATTTGTTTAACACTCGAACTCCTTGAGTTTTATTTTGACTCCGCAATATTACAACGGTTATTTCAGTAGCCAAGTGGTCAAGATGTACAGTATGTTCTTGAGTTAAGGGTGCTGGTTTCGGCGTGGGTTCAATTCCAGTTAACACTTTGCGTCAGCGGAAAATGTATTTTTCATCTTGGTACATCGCCCCAGTGTTCTACCTCAGCCATTTTATAATAAAAGTATGATTTTTTAACAAAATACAATCATGACTGAACTGCGACCGAAGAACAGTTTTCAATAATCAGATTTGCGATAGATATATCTTCATTCAGGGTTGTATATCAACATGCGTCCAGGGACGATCGGATGGGGCTGTCCATCCTTACGTTTCAACCGACGCTGGCAGTATTATCTACGCCCCCCCCCCCCCTCGGAAGGTAGATTTTAGACCACCCATCAATGATTTCATACAAGTGGGACATTCAATTAGCAAGGTTTCCAGATAAGGTTTTAAGATGGATTATATCTATGCTCCCCCCCCCATTCACTTTAAATTATCCACTTCAGTCAGCTCTTGGTAGCCACAAATTCCAACTACAAATCAATATTTGTGGCTGGGAATGTGGGGGGGGGGGGGGGGGGAGGGTTTACTTTTGAATCCCAGTCTTCGGATGACTGTAACAACGAACTATTTCTGGCATTTTAACAATATGTAATTAACATCGGGAGATTCGATGATCGTTTGAGGTGAGTGTGGGGGATGTCTATTTATATAACCAACAGCGACTGCCAAATCCTACGGTGCCCCTTCTCAGCTGATACCTGGCGATTATTTCAACCGACGCAGGCAGTATTATCCATGGTTGTCACATGTTTGAAAGTCTTGTCAGATGTTTTCATATTAAAGGAAATAATATTACTGTTTAACAAAATCAGTATATCTTATGGCTTTCAGATATCATTAATAGAGCTGTGGGAGGTTTTGATTTTTCGGAATCAGCCAATAAAGGAGAAATATGGCAACGTGAACCCGACGTATTCACCCGTTTGTGGGATAGACTAAGTAACACGAGTCCATAGGGGTCACTAGTTTAGTCCATTCCCAGTATTGATCAGGTTATGCACAAACAGCAACCCACTCCACAGTTTTTTTTGCTGGGTATTATAGTTCGATTTTCTGGTTTGCCAGAAAACTCGAACTGAATCGGAAAAAAGAATGAAAACAAAAGAATACCCCCCCCCCCCCCCCCCCACTCCCCCCCCCCCACCCCAAAACCGCACAAATAAACCCCTCCAAACACACCCAACAAAATACCGACCTTGCCCAGGTCTAGGAATTAGAGTTCCCCAAACATGCAAGAGGTATAGGGGTCTGGCAGTATGATCTCTAAGGTCTAGAATCAGTTCAGACCGTCAGAATAGAGAGAGGTTATTTATAGCCATAGTCAGTTTACCAAACCCATTTCTATTCCACGAAATAAAATATTGTTTAAAAAGAGTGGACAGAAAATATGATGCAGGTCGTCAACAGCTCATTAAGATATTTACATTATTATCACGGCATGCTCTGATAATGTATACGTGTTACTCCGATGTACTGCATCGTAAATGCTTTAGCTCTGCAAGGTAGCATCCATAGTGCAACTGGAGCCAGCGTATCCACAAACAATAATCAGGGATCGTCTCCACAATGCTGGACCACATGTACGAAAACCTATAGTTGATTTTATTCTGCCGGGGGGCACAGACAATACAGGGTTGAGTGGTACAGAGATCTCTAAATTGGACACATGCAGTTGTCCAATGTATGTTTGCATATGAGACATAATTCTGTCTAGAACCCTTCTAGATCATCTCTTTGGAAATAATTTTACTAATCTTTCACTCTTTTTCTCAGTATGGTTGTCTGTAAGGATCAAAATCAAAGTCGCGATTGTGTAATAATGGGTAACTGCAGCTCACACGGAGCAGTGCATGATCAATATTTTGTCGTTTAGTGTATTTTAACAGTGTTATGAGATTCTACACTAGCAGTACTAGCCAAACTGTTGGAAATCAACTGTGTTTTTGTTTTGTTAGTGTGATATCAATGTGTCTAGGTGCTGTGTGCGAGAAAATTGAGGCTTTTTCCTGCTATCACAAATAAGAAATTCATTAACTCTTCACCTAACACGAAAAGCAGACGACACTTGAAAATAAAATTCTTGAAGCACTATTTTTTTTATTCTTTGCGTCAAAATCATGGCATATGGCCCCTCATTGGAACGAGCTCGTTCCACTCAGGGGTCATAAACTATGTCTTTGTGACAAAAAATGAAAAAGTAATAAAAATTGAATGGTGAATTTTATAAATAGCGCTGGTCGGTTTGGGTCGTTACGTTGGGTAAAGGGTTATGACAAGAGGTTTGTTTTATGTAAACATCATTTGAATGGTGAATTATATTTTATATTTTGGTGAAACGTGGCACACCGGGGGACTAATTCAGGTCTATATTTTTACCATGTTAGTATATGGAAGAAACTTTTAAAATTTATTGTCATTGATAACAAGGGGGTGTCCAATGATATTGGTGAATTATATAGCCTTAATCCTAATTTTCAAAAACAAATTTGAGATTCATGTGGCTTAGAAGGGTTTGGAATACTACTTTTCTTGCCACGTGTTTAAATAAGGCAGTTTTTTTCTAAGGGAATTGTGTACTTGCCATGTTCGTGAGTGGAAGGCAAACTGCGGTTTTGTGGAACGGTTATTCAATAGTATCAATACGATAGAGTTGTTCCCCTTGATATGTAAACAATGGAAAAGAATCTCGAAAATACCACGTTATTTGTTACAATACAGTGTTTATTTGTTTTTACATTGGCGACAGTACAAATCTTTTCCTCTCTCTCGACCTCATGAAGCATGTTTTCGGAAAAAACAACCCTATATCCACTCAGTTTATCACTCCATGAAAAAAATATACTGAAAAATGTATAGGTCGCCTTGCGACTTTTGCCTTCAAATTTGGTGCCTCCTGTACTCCAGCTTCGCATTCAGTAAGATAGAACGACTTAAACTTCCCAATTTTAATGTTCTCTCACACTTTTCAGAAAACAGTTATCACCAATATTTTATATTTTTCTCAAAACATGCACTTTAAAATTGTATTCACACTTACAAGCTCAGCTCACTTTCTACCAATAGGATAAAGAAGGGAACTTTTATCCTCCATTAAAGGTTCGGGTGCACACCACTAGAGGCGCTGTTTGCACGAAAATATTGTATTGTAACTTGTTTGAATTCATGTTTTAAATATAAAAAATGAACTATCTGTTGATTATATACAGCATGTGATAGTACTTGCACAGAGTTTTAGATTTATGTTGGTATTACAGATGTTTTCAACTCAAGTTATAAGTTTTTATCCATCCCAGTTTACTCGTTGGGTTTCAGATTAGAGAAATCTACTGGTGGTAATACCAATTCTATAGGCCCAGGTCCTACAGTTTAGACAATTTTTCTTAAAAGAACATATTTTCTATGTTTTTGTCTCAGTAGAAGCCAAAAGTTGAATTTTAATGGATAAATGATTGTTTTATCACATGGAATAGGTAAATGTATTTTTGGTAGGTTAGGGTTGAATATAGGTAGGATAGTACTAAAGATTGTATTTAAAAGTTATTCGCCTTGAAAAGTTGTAATCGAAAATGATGCAATTTCCGAAACTAAGCAACCTTGAGAAAGAAATATTGATTAAAAAACCTTTTAAGCATTGTTCTGAAATCGTGCATCACTGTTATATTGTAGAGAAAGAAGAGGGGTGATTTGATGGATTTTAGACCCTAAAAGTACAATTGTCTGTTGGTGAGTTTTTGTTGGAAGTTCACGGAACAAAAAATGCCCGTGGCCATTCCTTTTCTTCCTCTCAATTTTTCTCTCTTATTGTTGCATGGTCCCCTGTGTCCGACAACGCAACATCCACCCCACCCCCTCACTCGGACAAATAATTCTACAGTTTTCATGTCACATTAGGAGTATTTTGAAGGCAAATCGATTGCAAATAAGCCATTTGTTTTTAAATATTGACATCTTCTAGCTGGGAGCAGAATATTTTCAGGATTCACGAAGCCCTAAGATGCTGATGTGGCGATCGGCAACAATAAATAACTCTGTCAGTCAATGCCATTATGGGGTGTTCCGTTTATCTGGATCGTCCGATATTACTGGAAATGGGTGATCAGAAGATCTACATTGGTCAATCTTTGCTCTAGAATTAGTTTATCAGGTTTTAAGGTTTGAATTTGATCATGGATGCAAATATTGACATGGGACAAAACGTGAAGGAAGGTTTGGTAAATTTCGGATTTTTTTTTCAATTCGCCTTTCTTTCTAACAAAGTTTTCGAGGAGAAAAGACTCGAATTCTTATAAGTTACGCGTCACATTTCTTAACTGAAGAAAACGGCTCATTTCGTTCATTATTTTGAGAGATATTGACGTTTAAAATTTGGCAATAAATGATCACATTTCTTAGTCAGATATGGACACCGCATTTTCACAGGTGACTATATATAGAAACCTAATCATTGTGTTGACGGAGCAGCATCGGATCAGTATAACTGAACACATCTCATCGAAACAATCGTCTGTCCACAAAAGATAAAAATTAAAACTTTGTAGATATAATCCAATTATTTGTGTAATGGTCTTATATTTAAATGAAAATAATCATCTTCTCGTCGCTTTACAAACCAATAGCTACTATAATCTGAATAACTTTTATTTGTTTAACACTCGAACTCCTTGAGTTTTATTTTGACTCCGCAATATTACAGCGGTTAGTTCAGTAGCCAAGTGGTCAAGATGTACAGTATGTTCTTGAGTTAAGGGTGCTGGTTTCGGCGTGGGTTCAATTCCAGTTAATACTTTGCGTCAGCGGAAAATGTATTTTTCATCTTGGTACATCGCCCCAGTGTGCTACCTCAGCCATTTTATAATAAAAGTATGATTTTTTAACAAAATACAATGATGACTGAACTGCGACCGTAGAACAGTTTTCAATAGTCAGACTAGCGATAGATATATTTTCATTCAGGGTTGTATATCAACATGCGTCCAGGGACGATCGGACGGGGCTGTCCATCTTTACGTTTCAACCGACGCTGGCAGTATTATCTACACCCCCCGGAAGGTAGATTTTAGACCACTCCTCAATGATTTCATACAAGTGGGACATTCAATTAGCAATGTTTCCAGATAAGGTTTTAAGATGGATTATATCTGTGCTCCCCCCATTAACTTTAAATTATCCACTTCAGTCAGCTCTTGGTAGCCACAAATTCCAACTACAAATCAATATTTGGGGCTGGGAATGTGGGGGGTGGGGGGGGGGCTGGGGGGGGGGGGGGGTACTTTTGAATCCCAGTCTTCGGATGTCTGTAACAACGAACTATTTCTGGCATTTTAACAATATGTAATTAACATCGGGAGATTCGATGATCGTTTGAGGTGAGTGTGGGGGATGTCTATTTATATAACCAACAGCGACTGCCAAATCTTACGGTGCCCCTTCTCAGCTGATACCTGGCGATTATTTCAACCGACGCAGGCAGTATTATCCATGCTTGTCACATGTTTGAAAGTCTTGTCAGATGCTTTCATATTAAAGGAATTAATATTACTGTTTAACAAAATCAGTATATCTTATGCCTCTCAGATATCATTAATAGAGCTGTGTGGGAGGTTTTGATTTTTCGGAATCAGCCAATAAAGGAGAAATATGACAACGTGAACCCGACGTATTCACCCGTTTGTGGGATAGACTAAGTAACACGAGTCCATAGGGGCCACTAGTTCAGTTCCTTCCCAGTATTGATCAGTTTATGCACAATACACAGCAACCCACTCCACAGTTTTTTTGCAGGGTATTACAGTTCGATTTTCTGGTTTGCCAGAAAACTAGAACTGAATCGGAAAAAAAGAATGAAAACAAAAGAATACCACCCCTACCCCACTCCCCACCCCACCCCACCCCACCCCACCCCACCCCACCCCACCCCACCCCACCCAAAACCCCACAAATAAACCCCTCCAAACACAACCAACAAAAAACCGACCTTGCCCAAGTCTAGGAATTAGAGTTCCCCAAACACGCAAGAGGTATAGGGGTGTGGCAGTATGATCTCTAAGGTCTAGAATCAGTTCAGACCGTCAGAATAGAGAGAGGTTATTTATAGCCATAGTCTGTTTACCAAACCCATTTCTATTCCACGAAATAAAATATTGTTTAAAAAGAGTGGACAGAAAATATGATGCAGATCGTCAACAGCTCATTAAGATATTTACATTATTATCACGGCATGCTCTGATAATGTATACGTGTTACTCCGATGTACTGCATCGTAAATGCTTTAGTTCTGCAAGGTAGCCTTCATAATGCAACTGGAGCCAGCGTATCCACAAACAATAATCACGGATCGTCTCCACGATGCTGGACCACATGCAAGAAAAACTATAGTTGGTTTTATTCTGCCAGGAGGGCACAGACAATACAGGGTTGAGTGGTACAGGTACCTCTAAATTGGACACATGCAATTGTCCAATGTATGTTTGCATATGAGACATAATTCTGTCTAGAACCCTTCTAGATCATCTCTTTGGAAATAATTTTACTAATCTTTCACTCTTTTTCTCAGTATGGTTGTCTGTAAGGATCAAAATCAAAGTCGTGATTGTGTAATAATGGGTAACTGCAGCTCAAACGGAGCAGTGCATGATCAATATTTTGTCGTTTCGTTTATTTTAACAGTGTTATGAGATTCTACACTAGCAGTACTTGCCAAACTGTTGGAAATCAACTGTGTTTTTGTTTTGTTAGTGTGATATCAATGTGTGCTGTGTGCGAGAAAATTGAGGCTTTTTCCTGCTATCACAAATAAGAAATTCATTAACCCTCTACCTAAAACGAAAAGCAGACGACACTTGAAAATAAAATTCTTGAAGCACTGTTTTTTTTTATTCTTTGCGTCAAAATCATGGCTTATGGCCCCTCATTGGAACGCGCTCGTTGAGCTCGTTCCAATCAGGGGTCATAAACTATGTCTTTGTGACAAAAAATGAAAAAGTAATAAAAATTGAATGGTGAATTTTATAAATAGCGCTGGTCTGTTTGGGTCGTTACGTTGGGTAAAGGGTTATGACAAGAGGTTTGTTTTATGTAAACATCATTTGAATGGTGAATTATATTTTATATTTTGGTGAAACGTGGCACACCGGGGGACTAATTCAGGTCTATATTTTTACCATGTTAGTATATGGAAGAAACTTTTAAAATTTATTGTCATTGATAACAAGGGGGTGTCCAGTGATATTGGTGAATTATATAGCCTTAATCCTAATTTTCAGAAACGAATTTGAGATTCATGTGGTTTAGAGGGGTTTGGAATACTATTTTTCTTGACACATGTTTAAATAAGGCAGTTTTTTTCGAAGGGAATTGTGTACTTGCCATGTTCGTGAGTGCAAGGCATACTGCGGTTTTGTGGAACCGTTGTTCAGTAGTAGCAATACGATAGAGTTGTTCCCCTTGATATGTCAATCAATGGAAAAGAATCTCGAAAATACCACGTTTTTGTTACAATACAGTGTTTTTTTTATTGGCGACAGTACAGATCTTATCTCTCTCTCGGCCTCATGAAGCATATTTTCGGAAAAACAACCCTATATCCACTCAGTTTATCACCCCATGAAAAAAATATACTGAAAAATGTCTAGGTCGCCTTGCGACTTTTGCCTTCAAATTTAGTGCTTCCTGTACTGCAGCTTCGCATTCAGTAAGATAGACCGACTTAAACTTCCCAATTTTAATGTTCTCTCACACTTTTCAGAAAACAGTTATCACCGATATTTTATAATTTTTTCAAAACATGCACTTTAAAATTTTATTCACACTTACAAGCTCAGTTCACTTTCCACCAATTGGATGAAGTAGGGAACTTTTATCCTCCATTAAAGGTTTGAGGCGCTGTTTGCACGAATTGTAACCTGTTTGAATTCATGTTTTAAATGTTAATAATCAGCTATCTGCTGATTATATGCATCATGTAATAATACTTGTACCGAATTTTAGTTTTATGTTCGTATTGGAGATGTTTTCAGCAGAAGTTATAAGCTTTTATCCATCCCAGCTTACCCATTGGGTTTCAGATTAGAGATATCTATTGGTGTTAAAACCAGTGTTTTTTGTCCATGTCCCAGAGTTTGGCCACTTTTAATTAAAAGATCGTATTTTCTACGTTTCGTCTCACTAGAAGCCAAAAGTTGAATTTGAATGGATAAATGATTCTTTTATCACATGAAATAGGTAAATGTATTTTTGGTAGGTTGGGGTTGAATATAGGTAGGACAGTACTAAAGATTGTAATTAAGAGTTATTCGCTTTGAAAAGTTGCAATCGAAAATGATGCAATTTCCGAAACTAAGCAACCTTGAGAAAAAAAATATTGATTTAAAAAAACCTTTTAAGCATTGTTCTGAAATCGTGCATCATTGTTATATTGTAGAGAAAGAAGAGGGGTGATTTGATGGATTTTAGACCATAAAAGTACAATTGATTGTTGGTGAGTTTTTGTTGGAAGTTCACGGAACAAAATATGCCCGTGACCATTCCTTTTCTTCCTGTCAATTTTTCTCTTTTATTTGTTGCAATTGCAGTGTCCGGCAATGCAGCATCCCATCCTCACTCGGTCAAATAATTCTACAGTTTTCAGGCCACATACAGGGTATTTTGAAGGCAAACCGATGGCAAATAAGCCATTTGTTTTTAAATATTGGCATCTTCCTGCTGGGAGCAGAGTATTTTCAGGATCCACGAAGGCCTAAGATGCTGAAGTGGCGATCGGCAACAATAAATAACTCTGTCAGTCAATGCCATTATTGGTGTGTTCCATTTATCTGGATCGTCCGATGATACTGGAAATGGGTAATCAGAAGAGCTGCATTGGTCAGTCTTTACTCTAGAATTTGATTATCCGGTTTTTAGGTTTGACTTTGATCATGGATACAACTATTAGCAGGGGGCAAAACGTGGACGAGGGTTTGGTAAATTTCGGATTTTTTTTTAATTCGCCTTTCTTTCCAACAAAGTTTTCGAGGAGAAAAGACTTGAATTCTTATAAGTTACGCGTCACATTTCTTAACTGAAGAAAACAGCTTATTTCGTTCATTATTTTGAGAGATATTGACGTTTAAGATTTGGCAATAAATGATCGCATTTTTTTAGTCAGATATGGACACTGCATTCCCAAAGGTGACTTTATAAACCTAATCATAGTGTTGACGGTGTAGAATCGGATCAGAGTAATTGAAGACATCTCACTGATCGTATGTCTGGTCTCCCGCGCAGCCCACTAGGTATCTTGGTGAATACCTTGTGGGCTGCGCAGGAGATTATCGTCTGTCCAGGAAAGATAAAAATTAAAACTTTGTAGATATAATCCAATTATTTGTGTAATGGTCTTATATTTAAATGAAAATAATCATCTTCTCGACGCTTTACAACCCAAAAGCTACTATAATCTGAATAACTTTTATTTGTTTAACACTCGGACTCCTTGAGTTTTATTTTGACTCCTCATTGCTACGGTGGTCAGTTCAGTAGCCAAGTGGTCAAGATGTGCAGTATGTTGTTTATAGTTTAGGATGCTGGTTTCGGTGTGAGTTCAATTCTAGCTAATAGTTTATCTCAGCGGAAAATGTATTTTTATTCCCCTACGGGAACCGTAAGGGGACTATAGGATTGCCTGCCTGCCTGCCTGCCTGCCTGTTTTTTTATGTTACCACCCCTCCCACCAACATGGTTCAAGCTACACCTTTCATATTTGGTACATGGATAAATGGTTCTAAGGGGATGATGCACGCTCAAAATTTTTTTTTAGAATCCAAGATGGCGGAATGGCGGCCATTTTTGTTGTGTTTTTTAAACTTTTTTTCTCTATTTTCATGTTACCACCCCTCCCACCAACATGGTTCAAGCTACACTTTGCATATTTGGCACATGGATAGAGGGTTGGGAGGGGATGATGCACGTTCAATATTTTTTCTTCAAAATCCAAGATGGCGGCATGGCGGTCATTTTTGTTGTGTTTTTTAAGCTTTTTTCTCTATTTTATGTTACCACCCCTCACTCCAACATGGTTCAAGCTGCTCTTTTCATATATGGTACATGGATAAAGGGGTTGTGAGGGGATTATGCACGCTCAATATTTTTTTTTCAAAATCTAACATCTGTCTGTCTGTCCGTCTGTCTTTCTGTCTGTTTTTATGTTACCACCTCTCCCTCTAATATGCTTCAAGCTACACCTTTCAGGGATAAATGGTTCTGAGCGGATGATGCACAGTCAATATTTATTTTTCAAAATCCAAGATGGCAGAATGGTGGCCATTTTTGTTGTGTTTTTTAAGCCTTTTTTCTATTTTATGTCACCACCCCTCCTTTCAACATGGTTCAAGCTACGCCTTTCATATATGGTACATGGATAAAGGGTTGTGAGGGGATTATGCACGCTCAATATTTTTTTTTCAAAATCCAAGATGCTTATATACTCTAGTGTCTTCTGTGACAAAAACACCTTATGTCACAAAAGCGCCGTAGGGGACTAATACCACCTCGGTGGTCAAACACTTGTTCATCTTGGTACATCGCCCCAGTGTTTACCTCAGGCATATGATAAGAAAAGTATAATTTTTGAACAAAATGCAACCATGACTGAACTGTGACCGTAAAACAGTTTTCACAGATCAGACTTGCGAAAGATATATTTCAGGGTTCTATATCCAAACTTCGACCATCCCGAAATGATTTCATACATGTGGGAAATTCAATTAGCACCATCTCCCTCCCTTGAGGCAATGGTTCCAGATACAGGTTTAAGCACAGTCATTGGAATTGCTATGAAAAATAACCTTATTTGACCAATATAAGCCTTTTCTGACAAAAATATACCTCTCTTATAAATAAAACCGGTGGGCCAGCATCGCTGAGGTCACACAGGGATAATTGAGTGCATTTTTCAGGATTGTAGGAATTACTTTGTCTGATTTTTAATATTTAATTGAAATGATCAGCAATGTAATTCCTCTGACAACACGTAGCAGCACCAAGATCTCAAAAGAACAGAATAATAACACAGCAGCACCAAAATCTCAAATGAGACAAAATAAAGACACATTGGCCCTTTTTCTAACACAGCTTTTTGAAAAAATAAACTACATTTCACCTTTTGGCTAGTTTGGTATACATGTAACCATGGTAGCAAAGTTTCAATCAGCTGAGGAAAATTGTTGAACAAGCACACACAAACTCATCATAATGCTTAAACACTCTTTGATGTTAATGGCTATTTATTTATTCATCTATTTAATTATTTATCTCCCTATTCTTTTTGGTAAATAATACAACTTAATATGTTTAAAATTTGTATGTAGGAATATTTTCTGTCAGGAAATATAACTATTCATATTTGGTAACAATGCCAAAAAAAAAAATAAATTAATAATAAAAAATAAAAATATAATTAAAAATAATAAATTGATTTAAAAATTTAAAAAGATTTGTTTTGAAAGGATCATTTTCAAAACAGAAAAAAATTGTTTATTTCTGTCCGTTTCTTTGTTTTCTGTTTCCTTTTTTCCGTTTCTTTGGTTCCTGTTTCTTTGTTTCCTGTTTCTTTGTGTCCTGTTTCCTTCCGCCCTAACATGTACATACACATTTAATCTAAAAATAAAATGACTCTCGCAAAAATTGTCAATTATAACTAAAAAATTCATTTTTGCTTCAACAAAATTGCGTAGGACCGGGTAAGGACCTCCTCCTTCAGAACAAGCGTGACGATTACTCTATAGTTCATTGGCTCGATAAGATTCGAGTCGTTCGAACAATGTCTTTTCCAGCCACTGCCTGTTGGCTCATTTGTTGAAATCATGATCCATGTTTCCAGGCACCCCAGTATTGGCACCCCCATCGGCCATCACATACCTGGGTTGTTGGCGGCGCCCCTTTTTCTGAAAGGAGTCGGAGACTCGTATGCGGAATCACTCGGTCCAGCAAATGCTCGATAGCTTTTTTGCTCGATGGAATGCAAGTCGTCCGAGCAATATCTGTTCTAGTTAGAGGCGGCGAAAGCTCGATACAAGTGGAGGGGCACACATTTTCAAGGCCACCATGGTTCGGTCCAATGTGAGGAACCGTTATAATCGTATATCGGTAAATGTATCGTGACCCACTATAGTGTCTTGTTTAGATGAGCATGCCGCGGTGTGGTCAAAGTCCTGTCCATTTCCTCTACTTCAACCATCTTTCAACCCGAAGGCTAGCCTTCGGGTTGGAAGATGGTCGAAGTAGAAGAAACGGACCGAAGCAACCGAAGGTGAGATTCATTGGCCAAATGTTGTTTGGATTTGCAAATAATATATTTCAGGAATGCCTGCATATTAGCAAGTTTACATGTGCCTATTTTATCTCATTGTGTAACCACGCAACATGTCAGTGGAAAAAAAAGTGGAGAGGTACGTGTCACCTGTGACCCCTTGGTACCGCCGCCTCTGGTTCCAGTCCAGTGGCGTAGATAAAGGGGGGGGGGGCGGAGGCCCCCCCCCCCCACCAGAAGTTTTGTCGGAAATTTTTTGGGACCATTTTTAAGCGAATTTATGCCTAATAACATTAAAATGCTGGCTTTGGGGATAAAAACGTGCCATTTTGGGTAAAAAAGACCAATTTTCAGTACATTTGCAGTAAACAACAGATTCTTTCTGTTTGTTTGGGTTTTTGTTGTTGTTACACTGTCGGAAAATTTTCGGTCTGTCGGAAAATTTTGGGCGTGCCCCTCCGCCAGCGAAAAGCTATCTACGCCACTGTTCCAGTCACTGCTCGATAGCGCATTGGGGGAACTCGGAATACGTATAAAAAATTGTTCGAGAAAGAAGACTGTGTTCTACTGTTAAGTAGGGTTTAGCCGATTACCAAAAACAGTTGCTGACCGATTACCGATTATTTGAGCTCACAATGTGCCGATTCTGATGCCGATTCCGATTATAATACCGTGCACTACAAGACAAGTCGAGGCTCGAAAGAACTACATCAAACTGAACATTTTTCACAGTGTTTACCTTCGTTGACTGGGGTCGAAGTAAAATTACCAGTCGCGCACGCTTGGGCGGTAAACGTGGCTCTCAGAGCCACGCGTACCGCCCAAGTGCGTGCGACTGGTAATTTTACCGAGACCTGAGCAAATGGAATGCAACCTTCACTTTTTAGATATGAACTGGCGATTGCCGTAAGTACGCTCAAGTGTAAGCTTTACGTGTCGTTTAACCTGTATATCCCGTAAAGAAAATCACATTATGTAAAATCGTTATCCTGAGTTAATTCCATCATTCACAGTTGGGCTGAATATTGCACAGTAAAATGTCACATAGCATATAATAAAAAGAAAACCTACACTGTTTTAGTGAATATAGGGAATTATCTCATGAATGTGGATCAGAAAGTTTCATATATCCTACACGAACTGACAAGGAAGATTTATAGCATATATTTACCCCCCTCCTTTGGCTCATGGCGAAAATAATCAGAGACGACAAGTGAAGCAGTGCTTGTTTACTGTGGTAAAGAAACTGTACTACTGGTAAAATAGGACCAAATCACGTGTGGAATAGAAGTCCTCAAAAATAGGCAACATGCAGGGATGTGGCGACAGGGGGTGTGGCGGTGTCTCCCCCCCCCTCAGCTAGGAGTATTTTTTTGGAAACTCCGAGGTCAAAAATCAAATAGTTTGAAAATTGATCATTCCTGCATAAGATCTGATTTAATATTAGGACAGTGTGAATTGTTCAAAGGTCTCAGCTTGAGCATTTGTTTAGCACATATTCAATTCCCAGAATAATACCAAATAATAATAACCTGATAATTCTATAATAAGTGTGTTGGCATTTCAGTTACTAGAATCAATTTTATGCCCCCTTTCATGGCTTCATTTTCAAAATGTTTCTCGGTAGTGAATTTCCAACTACGGGGAGGGGTTCCCCTCCCGGACCCTCACCCTAGTTGGAAATTCACTACCCTACACCCCAATCGGAAACCTCTAGCCACGCCCCTGGCTCTAGTAAAAAGACAGTGTTTGAATTTTTTGGAATATTTTATGAGCGCTGGTCTCCTTCCATTTGGGAGATCTGATGCAGTTGCGTCACTTTCACCCGGGATAAATCCTTAACTTATGCTCGGTAATATTTCTAATAACGCAAAGAATGCTCTCTTACATTGTAAAGCATTGAGGAAAAATCAACACTGGGAATTTAAGTTATGAGATATCGGTTGACAGATTTAAGTCGTTCAATAAAAGATTATAATCTACTTCAACAATACAATGCAGAAAAATTGGCGTGCAACCAGATACAGTCGTAAAATCTGAAGTGGAGCTAAGGCCTGATGTCCAACCTCTTCTATTTCTTAGAACAGAGTCGTAGGATATCTTCGCTGAACCAGAGATGAGAATCGTTACCTGTTTATTCACGCAGGCATAAGACAACTCGCGAAAGTAGCCAGTACAAAGTACAAATGTACTCAGATGACAGTGTTCAATCGGCTGTTGACATATATGAACCAAACACATCAATTAATATCACAAAAGGTGCGGATAATGTTTCCAATTGGACTAATCCCGCTAACGAGAGTTGGAAAGGTTCGTTCGGGGAGATTCGTGACAGAACAGTGAAAAATAGCAATAAACACAATAATTCGATCAACGAACATTCTGATTCGAATGTCACTGATGGACGACTTACGGGTATAAAAACCAGACAGCTTGATAATCTTAAATCATTTGATAACACAACCAGTCAGATTATAGACACAGGAAGTGACTCTCCAACCGCAGAAACATCTGATAACGCCACAAAGAAAAAGGTTTCGAAGGAGAGAGAGGACTTTTCAAATCACAAAGTAAAACACCGTCGCCGTATTCGTCGATCCGCGGAGGTTTCTTCCGACAGTGACGATTGCCTTTTAGCCATTCCTGAGATTTCATCCACTTTTGCAGACGACAAAGTAAGTTACCTCTGATTGTAATACTGACCATATTTTCAGATTTTTAAGAGAAAAGTAAGGATATTTTTGTCTGAATTTCACATCATATTTAAAAACGTAACTCTATTGGGGAACACTTTGCTTAACCCTTTACCTAACCTGAAAAGCAGACGACACTTGCACAAATAATTCTTGAATAACTAATTTTTTTCATTTTTTGCCTCAAAAACATAGGTTATGACCCCTCGTTGGAACGAGCTCGACGAGCTCGTTCCAACGAGGGGTCATAACCTATGTTTTTGAGACAAAAAATGAAAAAATAATGAAACTTAATTGGCGATTTTTGAGAATAGCGCTGGCCGGTTTTGGCCGTTCCGTTAGGTAAAGGGTTAAAAAGGTTTAACCCTTTACGTTACATGAGCGACAGAGAACATTTACAGATTTTTTTTATTGAATTTGTAAATTTCTATTTTATTTTTGTTTCTAAGACGTGACTGAAGGTGTGATTTAAGTAATGGCAAGTTAGACTGAAATTAGGTGACAGGTTATTTTCGATATCGTTAAAAATCGAAATAAAAGAATAATTTGTGAGTTTTTCTTGACTATCCGTATTTAAGAATGAACAATTCTGCTCAATTTTGAACACGAAAAAATATAACAATTTTTAGTTTTTGACGGCATCGAAAATAACATACCTGTTTGGAAGCTCAATTTCCCAGTTACTTATGTAACACCTTAAAACCTTTCACTGGAACGAGCTCGTTCAACTGAAAGGGATGTTAGGACTGTTCTGGAAACACAATGCTAAGCAAAGTTGGTCCATTTCTGTGGAAGGAGGTTAAAGCTGAGTCATTTTTAAAGCAACACTGATGGGGTTAATCCACAGATCTTTAACACCAATCGCTCACCATTAACCCTTTACCAAACGATCAGGATGTTAACATTTATTGTTTTAACCCTTTACCTAACATGAAAAGCAGACGACACTTGCGAAAAAAATTCTTGAATAACTAATTTTTTTTTCATTTTTTGTCTCAAAAACATAGGTTTTGACCCCTCACTGGAACGAGCTCGACGAGCTCGTTCCAATGAGTGGTCATAACCTATGCTTTTGAGACAAAAAAATGAAAAAAATAATGAAAATTAATTGGCGATTTTTGAGAATAGCGCTGACCGGTTTGGCCGTTACGTTGAGTAAAGGGTTATTTATTGTTTTTAAAATGTTTCAAAAATGTCAACAAAATCATATCATGTGAACCCTCATTGGAACTGCTTAATTTGAAAATTATGCGGGTGTGGGGGTCCGACCTATTCTTTAGGTTGAAGGTTTAATGTTATGTAAATTTCAATTGATGCAAATGTACCCAGAGGCGTTGCCGGGTTAAATGAAGTTGGGGTGGGGGAACTATTTTTAGCTGCGCTGGTTTAACACTTTGCATGCTGCTGGCGGATATTCCAGCCCAGGGCGGGAAATTTCTTGCCATTAAGATAAGTTTCATTTGAAGATATTTAACCAAATTTCCGTCTGTGAATTGTATGGACTTCTTTACCAATGTTTTCTTGAGACAAATGTTCATGGATTTTTCATGAAATCCCGTCATGGCTGCTTCACAGCAGCCACGACTAGATTTGATGAAAAATAGTTCAAAAAGGCCCAACAGGTGTGTATTCCCATAGGTGAAGGTCCAAGGTCTTCCCACAAGGGCGGGGGGGGGGGGTAGCTTAACATACCTACTGCGGTACTCTGAGTCTGAGTACCTTTCAATGGCTTTAGTAATCAAAAAGTGAAGGAATAACTATAGCAAAATGATCCAAGAAATATCAGACTGAGAGGAAAAATGTGTATGTGGAGGGGGGGGGGGGGGGGCTGGGATGGTGGTCAGTCCTCTCACATCTCCACTTCTATGGCACCACCACTGAGAGCAAGGTTACAAATATTTCATAATAACGCGAACACAGTCCTAACTGTAACCAGTGGGAGCGCGGTGTCTCGGTGGTTGTTACGGTATCGCACTTCAAATCGAAAGGGTCATGGTTCGATTCCCGCCAGGGGTAACTGCTTTGTGTCATTGGACAAGGCATTTCATCCCGATTGCCCAGCTTGGGGGTGGGTGGGGCACGATGGCACTGTGTACTAATGTGTAGTGCACGTCGGTGGTGCACTTGTCTTCAACCAATGCTAACCCTGCTAGTGTGGAGTTAGTACCTTAGTACGTTGGGTAGTCTGGCAGTTGCTCACCGTTGTTCGGTGGTTCTCCTGGTATTCCGGCTTCCTCCACCCTTAAAGGTGACCCCGGATGTCGAAAGTGTCGTTTAATCCCAATAAGTAAATAAACAGATAAATAAATGTAACCACTAGCCGCTGTTATCCGTTTCAGTCGTACGAAAGTGTTGACAAATTTCAGTCCATGCACGTGCTGTCACTGCTGAAGGCGTTCTTTATGGAAGACATTTTAGGGAGCATGATGGCTCAGTGCTTCGAGCATTAGCTTTCAACCGATAGGTCGATGTTGTGATCCTGATCAGCAGTAACTGCGCTGTATCCATGTGCAGACTCCGTGTTTAAAAACCAACATCCAGGTATTAAATCTCCATTTACCATACATGTTGGCAGATGTAACGTTTTTGTCTCGTTTGAAACACATTTAAACATAGTGGAAACAAATTTGTGGACGCATTTCTCACACTCCGCAAGCAGTTGGACCAATCTCGTGAATACGGGAGCGACTATAAATTTAATCTAAAAATAGCTTGAAAAAAATCGATAATGCAGATTGGGAGCTATTTTGTTAACAGATGTGCTCTTATTTTATTTTTCTCAACATTGAATTAATTATTCCAGTGTTTAATTTATAACAGCAAAATATGATTGAATTGTCAGAAAACGGATGATATTTGTGACTATTTTCAGGTTTTTTGGTTCGATTTTTATATCGATGCGAGCGAAAGTGAAAATCTTTCATTTAAACCATATACCCCTGATGTTTCGCGTGCCCTTATGTCCCGTATGTTGCACGCTCTCATATACTTTGGATGTTGGGTGCGCCTTTTGTCATGGCTATTTGTCCTAGGCATTCTGACCAATCAGAAGGCATAATTTATTGGGATATTGGGACAATATTATTTATGTACAATTTCCATAGAACTATACGTTTTGGAAGATGACGAAGATGACTGGTACCAAGCTATATTCCAGTGAAAAGAATCGAATGGAAATGAATTGGGCAGCCGATTTCTAATCAAACCGAATAGCAGCTTAAGATTCGAAACGAAATCGAACCGAAGCTCGAAGCTTCGCAGGACGTTAATCCCAAATCAGTGCTGAAACCGGTACCGTGGTGTACTATCTCTGATACTGTCCCTTGTACCCAATACATTATTACTAGTACGGGCTTGGGCTGAAACGGTTAGCTCATTTTCCTAACCGACTAACCGAGAACTATAACCGGGTATTATTTCACCGAATATGGGATCAAAACTGTATAAATTGGAAAGAAGTATTCTCAACTATTCCGTAGTGTGTATACACACGAACGTTGTCGAGTACTCGACAACGTTCGTTTGTATACACACTACGGAATAGTTTCTACGATCACTCATTACTCACGGAAACTGCCGATCATTAACGGAGTCTTGAACGCCAAAGTCGATTATTCCTCAATATTTACAACGCGGTTTCGATGTGTAATCTATCACAAAGGAGAAGCGGCAGATTTACTACGTTTTAAACGTGGAATGACGATCACTATCGATATTTCGGATAACCGGTTGACGGTTTTTTTTATCGGTTAGGTAGCTAACTGGTTTTCAAACTGATTATCCTGTTAACCAGTTCAGTACTAGTATGGACGGTACTCTGCGATCGTAAACATCGCCAAACAGCAAAAATCCGCCCCCTTGATTTGAAAGAAGAAAACACAAAAACAGAGTCCTTTTTGCTGGAAGCAAATGCAAACAGCTATCACCAAAAATAACCCCACCGTCGAAGTTCTTGAATTGTCTGGCGGATAATCCATAATGAGCATTAGTGTGTGCATTCTGAAATAACAGTATTGTTCCATTGATTTCTGAAACATGAGCTCTTGCTGCGAAGGATTTTAGCGAAACCTGGTAGTTTCAGTTGTTACAAATGTCACGTAATTATGATCCTATGTTCACGTATATTGAGTTTCAGAATGATTGTTACCTTGTCATACCTAAGTAAATAGTACCTGTACAAAGGTTATCTTGTCGTAACAATAACCATAGCATTAAATATTTGAATAACACGCTGAGTCGCAACTGTTTATAAATGTTGGAGTACGGATGTGGATTTTTTTACACATAGGTCAATGCATACTTAAACACTCATGTATTACGTGGAAATCGAATGATAATTTCGTCCAGTTCAATATTTGCGAGACACTTCATCTTTCGTCACTGCCAAAAACGGTCTGCATTGTTAACAAAAATCCCCATTCAATTTTTAATATTTTTTCACCTTTCTTCCTAAAACATAGCTTATGACCCCCTCACTGGAACGAGCTCAACGAGCTCGTTCCAATGAAGAGTCATAACCTACGTTTCGGGGGCAAATGTTTTTTTATTTATTCAAAAAATATTTATGCCAGTGTCGTCTGCTCCTCGTGTTAGAAAAAAGGAATAAGCTTCTTTATTATATGCCAGCCTGTGAATTATCGCAAATTATCTAATAGATATTTCTCGATATCCATCGACTCGATGGATATGGAAGATTATCCCTCAGAAGCTTCCTAAATGACGTCACGCTACGCCGCATCACGTCGCCTTGAAGGAACGATCAGCTGATCTTTGTTATTGTTTGGAAACGTGCGGGGTCGAATTGGACTGAATATTGTGCAATAAAATGTCTCGTAGCATATAATAAAAAATAAAATCTACTCTATTTTAGTCAGTATCTGGAATTATCTCATGAGTGTGAACCTGAAAGTTTTATTTTTCATGATAAAATAAAATAATATTTTCAGGTCCACATGATGATTTTTTTCAGTAGCCTCCTAATGACGTTACGCTTCGGCGCGTGACGTCACCTTGAACGTCGTCTTGAAGGAACGATCAGCAGCTTTTTGTTATTGTCTTGAAACTGTTTGAAGTCGAATTTGGGCTGAATATTGCGCAGTAAAATATCACATAGCATATAATAAAAAGAAAACCTACGCTGTTTTAGTGAATATAGGGAATTATCTCATGAGTGTGGACCAGAAAGTTTCATATATCCTACACGAACTGGCAAGGAAGATTCATAGCATATATTTACCCTTCTCCTTTGGCTCATGACGAAAATAATCAGAGACGACAAGTGAAGCATGGCTTGTTTACTGTGGTAAAGAAACTGCACTACTGGTAAAATAGGACCAAATCACGAATGGAATAGAAGTCCGCAAAAATAGGCAACATGCAGGGATGTGGCGGCAGGGGGTTGTGGGGGTGTCTCCCCCCTCCCTCCCCCAGCTATGAGTATTTTGGGGGGAAATTCCGAGGTCAAAAATCAAATAGTTGGAAATTCAATAAATTAACATTATCCATGAAAAATATTAAAATTCCAACTAATAATGAGAAATTTTGATCTTATATTTCCAACTGGAAACCTGAGTTTCAAATTTCCTACTCTAAAATTGACATGGCCTCAAAATTTCGACTCTGACATCAATCCGGTGAATTTTCTGACCCAGACACATTATAAATGATGCTTTTTCCGTTTCAGGACTAGTAAGAATTTTCAGAAGGGTTCATAACCCTTTACCCAACGCAGACGATTTCAAAATTCATTATTTTAAATATCATTTTTTTTTAATTTTTTCAAAAAATTTCAACAAAAGCATATCATGTGACCCCTCTTTGGAGCTCGTTCGAAAGAGGCGTCACATGATATGGTTTTGTTGAAATTTTTCGAAAAATAATATTTTTTCAGCAGCTGTATTTGCATATTACGCGGTCGGATGCGGGCGATTCGTTGGGTAAAGGGTTAAAAGATATCACCCAGCGCTGCAGTGCAACCACCTATCGAAACCAATCACAGTTGGAATTTACACCGGTGGCATCCCCCCCTCCCCCAGCTGAAACCCTCTAGCCACATCCCTGGCAACATGGGTATAACGATCTGCTAAACTGGCCTTTATCTCCCTGCTACGGTCACGATTAGCAATTGTGCACAGACATGTGACCTTAATCACAAATAAATAAATAAATAAATAAATAAATAAATAAATAAATAAATAAATAAATAAATAAATAAATAAATGACATCCAAAGAATGGTTCCGTATAGCCTTGCTCTTTGTTGAATATAATACAAAAGTCTCAAATTGACACATATTTACAGAATCAGTCTCTATTTGTACAGTGAACGCCCAGTGTTGAGCGGTAACCCAACAGAATGGTAGGCTGTGATATAGTCATCATCATTATTAACGCCAGCAGAAAGGCTTTTGTCCATTCTAGAACATCCCCTGGTCGTGGAATGATCCCTGGGACCTCCGGTATTAGAAACCAGCGCACGCGAACTGCACAATTTTAATCACGAAATACCAAGCATGTCTGTTCTAGCCATTGCCAATTTCCTATTCCAATTTCCCAGAGTAAGGAATTATGCTACCACGGATAACTTATGTGTTTATGAATCATTGGGAAGAGTTAGGTGCTACCCTTTGTCCCGAAATGAAAAACTGTTCAATGAAAAGACCAATCAAATGGTAGGGTACCGGCTGATCGAATCGAAGACAGTTAGCTAAGAAGTGATACAAATATCAAACCGAACGTGAGGTTTTCTGGCGATTATGGTTTGGCTTTTTCATATTGAAATAATATTGACAAGAAGCAGGGACGTCGGAAGCTCATCAGGGAAGGGGGTCAGACACCGGGAAAATGACATTTACTCGCGTTAGCAGCCCCGCAATGACATGTCGAAGCATGCATGTCCCGAAGGCCGAAGGCCAGAGATGAGGTAGTTTGAGAGGAGGTGTCTCCCTCCGATCGGGAGGGGGCACCTCCTCCCAAACTCGCCTATTGAATTTGGAAGTTCCCAGAAAGGATTTTGGGTGTATAAATCATTGAAAAAAATTGAGTGACGCACCTGGGAAGGGCATTCTACGTCCCCTCTCGCCCCCGTGGTCCAAAGGCAGAGGGGCAGCCGGCCATTCTACCCACGTGCTTCCGGCGGCCCAAACAAGAAGCCTTTACGAGTCACGGGATCTCGCGTCAAAGAATATCTTGGTCGAAAAGTACTTTATGGGCACTTGGAAGCGTTGGTTTCTGCACAGTGCAAAGTTGGATCGCAAGCCCAAAAAGTGCCACACCAAAAAATTAAAATAGGTCCGAACTGCCCAAGATTGGGATGCAATTCAAATATTCCATGTTAGTTAGCTCCAAACATACGATGCTTCGATCAGAAGTGTGGTCTCAGAACCAATGGATCTGATTACAATAGCCTATGTGTGAGTTAGCCCTTTACCACACATGAAAAGCAGACGACACTTGCAAAAACATTGTTGAAAAACTATTGTTTTTCTCAAAAACATAGGTTATAACCCCTTGTTGGAACGAGCTCGACGAGCTCGTTCCAACGAGAGGTCATAACCTATGTTTTTGAGACAAAAAATGAAAAAATAATGAAAATTAATTGACGATTTTTGAGAATAGCGCTGGTCGGTTTTGGCAGTTACGTTGGGTAAAGGGTTAAAACACTCTCTTGCGGTTTTATGAAGGAAAAAAAACGAAGGAGACTGGAGACCATCCATCGATTTGAATTATCAAAAACTTTTAAGGTATCTGTTTTTGGAAAAGACTTAAAATATATGTGCACAGGCTGTCGTTTTAAAATTGTGAGAGTTGAAAACAAATGTGTGCGAACATGTAAAACTATATGTCTTTTCAATTGAGTGCGAAACTGGACGGTGGACGGGAAGTCCCCATAGTTTTTTTCCTGGTCATTTTTTAAAGAGATGATATACTAAGTGGATGGACGACTGTAATTTCCAAAATGAGCTTCATGTGCTGAGGAGACAGGAAAATGTCAACACCAAGTAGCCAGTACTGCACGATCTCGCTTAAGTATTGTTTTCATCAGCGATTCGTCTGTTTTGACAAGTCAATAAAATATATACCAGAAACTGGGGATCTGCGATATGCCGATTTTATTCGAATCGAATCGAATTGGTGAAAACGAATCGAACTTTGAATCGAACTTCGAATCGAATCACAGTTAATGGATAGATCGTCAAAAGAATTTTTTTTTTCGAAAACAATACCCTGATTATTAAAAGACACAGTTATGTGGAGTGCATTTTGTGCCTCACCACTTCCCACGCTATAAACTGAGATATAAACCAATATACTAGCTATTGACTGAAACTATTCAAATTGTTGACTTTGTAGCTTCGAAACTGCAGCAATAAACTTTTTTAACGAACCTGGCTGATAGGGCTGATACCTCACTTTTATCACATGTTTTCTCGGAAAAAACTCGTTTCAAATCGGATCCACTCCATTTCGGTGGTGAAGCCATTTGTTTTAAATAAAAATGCGGAATTTCAAAAATGAAACGATACTTCAACGCCAAAATGAGTCGACCCTCTTGTAAATTAAAGCCTGCTTTTCTTCTGTTTATATAATAATGAGGGGTATTTCTTTTAGAAAAACGTTGCTTTTGACGATGTATCCAGTAACTGTGATCGAAGAGAACAATACTCAATATAAAATAATGTGATGATGTTGTGGAACAAATCATTTATTGAAGTTGAACAACTGAATAACTTTTCAAAGTTCGAAACTTAACATTTTCATAAATGGTCTCTGGTCAATAAGTTGAAATGAACAGTTGTTGTGGTAACAGTGTTTGTAGCGATGTAGCTACAACTGTTGTAGGCTACAAACACTGTTACCAGTACACAAGTCAGTTACGTTTCTACTCAGAATTGTCACAAACTTCAGGCCGAATTATATTCGAAAATATTCGAATTTCCGATTTAGAATCGAATCGAATATTGACTTTCGAATGGAATTCGAATGGAATTTCGAATTTTCGCTGGAGCCTACCAGAAACGGAATCAAAATAGCGAAAGCGGAACCAACTTGAACTTTTTTTCTGTTATCAGGTCTCCTGTTCAGGATTGAATGAATGAATGCTTTATTTGCAGAAAACATTATAGTACAGTTACATTTCATAAAACATTTTACAGTATTTCAACTTCAATTTGTTATAAATAAACATGTAAATTATCATACTGGTATTTGCTTTCTGCAGGAGGGTGAGGTAGCCATTAGGCTGTCTTACTCTCACCCACCTCAAAGAGAGAGAGAGAGAGGAGAGAGAGAGAGAGAGAGAGAGAGAGCGAGGGAGGGAGAGAGAGAAGTAAAAAAAGAAGAGAGAGAAGGGGCAAATGGGGAAGAGAAAGCAACGCTGAAGACGGACAATCATCCCTTCGAATAAGTCGTTAAAGAACCTATTGTTGCCCAGTGAACAACTCCCAACCCCGACCATCTCCTGTATAGCAGACCTGATATCAGAAAACAAGTCCAAGAGGACACACTAAATCAGGGATGGAAGTTTTCACGATTTTCCCCTGAAATCAGGGTTTTTTTTATTGAGAATAATTATCAGTTTCAGCATTTACTTATTGTAGGATTTTGGGAACATATTGATAATTCTGGGAGCGCGTTTACTCAATGGTTACAACATTAATCTTCAAACCTAAAGGTCCATAGTTCGACACCCGCTAGGGGTAACCACGTTATGTCCTTGGGCAATACACTTAATCTCGATTGCCCACGTGGGGGCACAGTGGCGCTGTGCACTAAGACGTACTGCGCGTCGATAGTGCACCTGTCTTCAACCAATGCTAACCCTGCTTGTGTGAAGTTAGAACGTTCGGGTGTCTGACAGTTGCTGGCCGTTACTCCGTGGTCTCCCCGGGTAATACGGCTTCCTGCACCTGTAAAACTGTCCGACACGAGTTGAACTTGGCTGTCGAAAGTGGCGTTAAACTTAAATGAATAATATTGATAAAATTTCAAATTAAACACGACTCTAATCAAATCGAATCGTGCGATTTCGAATTGAATTTAGAAACTCCACAGAGCAATACTAAATACTTTGAAAAAGTTTAACTCTTAGTAGACGGGAAATCAGAATGAATTCATTGAACATGACATACCGCGAAGAACTTCCAGTAAAGCAGGTGCTTCTAGTCAAGTGTCGTCTGCCTATTCAGGCAGACGACGCTTGACTTGAAGCACCTGCTCAGTGTTTAATTCTCCCCCAGCCCAAAGATAGCGGTGCCGTCACAGCCAGATTACCTGCCGTATTACATCACAGGCATGAAGCTGGCAGCTGTTCCTCGTTGCTCGGTGGTTCTCTTCGGGTACTCCGGCTTCCTCCACCCGTTAGGCTGTCACGGTCATTATTTGCCATTGTGCATAAGTATATGACCTTAAACACCAATAATTAAATAAATAAATAAATAAATAAATAAATAAATAAATAAATAAATAAATAAATAAATAAATAAATAAATAAATAAATAAATAACAGGCAAGAAAATTCGACTCCCGTCTTCTAAGAGTTAAACTTAATTATTTCGTAACTCGAGAAAGGCACTAAAGTAGAAGGACAATATCTACCCGGTGTACGTTCCAGTATTCACCATGGCAGGATTATAAGTACCTTAAATAACCTACATATTTTCAAGCATGTGCTTAACAAATGTACAGAGAGCCAATGGAGCGATATTATATTCAAATTTATTAATGTGTTGACCTGGGTCGGATCCGAATTTATTTACTTGAAGTGTCGCTCGGTTACCAAACACTCTTTAATGTCCTTGATCTCTACTTATATTTCAAGTCATTGTTGACACAGAGACTATACAAATTGGCTATTTAACTAAAGCATGTTAATATGTTACACATTATTCCTAATTTCACGCTTTGGAAATGCGTTTAACGCGATTGTCAACTCAGTGTGTAAGTGTCTTTGCATTGGTTGCAGATAAGTGCAGTGGTGTAGCCATGGGGTGGCCTGGGTAACCTTACTCCCCCCCCCCCCCCTATAAAAATGCCCGATCCCCAAAAGTCCATAATTCTTCGATCTACATGGGGCGTCAGTTAATGAAAGTAGATATGACACACACCGTTTGACGTTCTTTCGAGCCTCAAAATAGCCGCAGTTAGGGTATATTTTTGAAAAAAAGTTTCCAGGTTTCCAGGGTGCCCAGTCCTAGGCTTCCCCGGAGAAATTTTTGAAAAGCATATTTCCCCGGCTTCACGAACGGTAGGGGGGGGGGGGGGGGCACCACATTAATACCTTTCCCCAACTGAAGTCTTCTATCTTCTTGATATGCCCACTGCATAAAAATGGTTGAATCTCCCCAAAACACCCCCGTGCCTCGCCTAATATGGCTACCTGGCTACGCGTCTGGACTAGATCACCTTTAAATTTTGTTCTCTTTCACTGAAGCGTCAGACAAGATAACCTTTAAGTCCCAAAACAGCCACAAATTGCCAGAACTGGCCCAGAAGAGACCTTTTTAGTACTCGCAGTACCCCAAAACAAAGTTGCAAAAAAGTTTTAAAATCCGATTTCAAATACCGGAGATTTATTTATTTATTTATTTATTTATTTATTTATTTATTTATTTATTTATTTATTAATGTTTAAGGTCACATCCTAATGCAAAGTGGCTAATCGTGACCATCGTGACAGCTTTACGGGTGGAGGAAGCCGGAGATCCCGGAGAGAACCACCGAGCATCGACGAGCAACTGTCAGCTCCTCAACATTCTAACTTCAAGCTCCGCTCAAGCAGGGCTCAAAATAAGCGGTGTCGCGTCGCTTTTTGCTATGCAAAACTTGCAAAAAGCTACACAATGTTAAATTATGTATAACACTTTGCGATACAAGATAATCAACTGCAGCCTATTAGGCTGCAGTTGATTATCTTGTATCGCAAAATGTAAACGAAAATTTGCAAACAAATTTGAAAACTAGTTCACTGATGCTTTACTTCTGATTGTGGAACATTCCAGGCATAACTCAGATTAACTCTCCATCAAGCATCATTAGCAACTTCCTATATATGTGAGGTGAATTCTATTGGTTTAAATTCTTCCTGTTTTTACAACATTTTGCATAAAATGTCCATGAAAAATAACTTCAAGCCCATCAAATTAAAAATCCCAACTTCCATTTTGAGAACTCTATTGAACAACCAAGACGCCATTTGAAAATATCCAAGTCCTTGCAACCCTTAAAGGCAGTAAGTTAAAAAAAACGTAGTAAATGTTTCATGTGTTGCAGATCATTTGGAAATGCCCAGAAATGGATGGAAAGTATTCTATCTACTTAGAAGAATTCAATACAAAACTGCATAACATAACTCTTGTACATACAAAAATAGCTATGTAATTTTTACAAAATGCTATTCATTTTTTGGAAATGTATAGCATTTTGCTTCGCAAAGAAAAAAAGTTACTTTGAGCACTGCGCTCAAGTAGGATTACAGCGGTTGAAGACATGTGCACCATCGACGCACAGTACGTCTTAGTGCACGGCGTCATCGTGCCCCCATGTAGGCAGCCGGGATAAAGTGCCTTGGACAAGGACACAACGCGTGTCGTCCCGGACGGGGATCGAACTCGGGACCTCTAGCATAGAAGTCCAACAGTCTACCACTGAGCCAGCGCGCTCCCTAAATACCGGAGAATGGTGTAACTAAAGTCGGGGGTACCCCTCGCATTTTGTGACCATTCCTACCCACGAACCGCAACAGGTATGCTTCTAATATTTCAGAGATCGCTAAATGAATAGTTGAAGTAGTCCAACATCGTATTTTAATTTACATTGTTGGAAAATATTCGCGCTTTGACGTTTTCAACAGCTGAAAAACGGCAAATGAAATTTCTCTGCACAATACTCGAATCAAAGGACATTTCAGTACTTCTTGTCCCAAAAATAAAAATGATTTTTAAAAAAAAAATCCGACTTCAAATACATGAGTCGTGACGTAAATACAGCCGGGATTCCCCCTCGCATTTTGTGATCACCCTACCTCGTGAAACAGCAACCGATACCGCTATAATATTTCACTCACACCTAAACCAGTTGCTGAAAGTATGCAATGTCACATTTCTATGCGGATTGTTCGAAAAATTTAACGTTGTGACGTCAACGTCAAAATTTCGTTTTGGAACAACCAACAAGCGTTTAGTTAGGATACCTGAACCTTTGAACTCGCAAGACAGATATTCGATCCAAGGCATAATTTCGTCCCATTTTTGTCTTATTATAAAAGACCAAAACACAGAACATTGATGATAAAATCATAACTGCAGTCTGCAGCAAGACGGCTGCAGACTGCAGTTATTATTTTATCTAGAACTGATGCGGTTAACCGATCAATCGATTAATCAATGATCAACATCTTGATCGATCCAAAAAGTAATTGATCGATTAACAGTTACTTTTGAACTACTGTATTATATGGGTTAACAAAGGAACGAACGTGGTCCAAAACAGGCAAATATTGTCACATCAGTTATACGAGGCAGAGTAAAGCAGGCAAGTTACTTGCTGACATACTTGTTTACTTGCATGATCATCATACTGTATCAGTGACTGGAAATGGTCATTCTTACCCCTTTACATGTGTCTCAAAAACACAGCTTATGACCCCTTATTGGAACGAGCTCAACGAGCTCGTTCCAATGAGGGGTCATAAGCTATGTTTTTGAGACAGAAATTGAAATCAATAAATTTGAATGGAGATTTTTGTATATAGGCCTAGTCGGTTTTATTTGTTACGTTGAGTAAAGGGTTCATGGTGTAAATCATCAACGGTATGGCAGATATTCAGATATCTATTTGGACAAGTGATTAATCGGTTAACCAAGGTTAATCCACGTGATTAATCGACTAAGAAGGGGCGCGGTGGCTCAGTAGTAGACTATTGGACATCTATGCTAGAGACTCCGAGTTCGATCCCCGTCCGGGACGACCCGCGTTGTGTCATTGGACAAGGCACTTTATCCCGGTTGCCTACATGGGGGCACTATGACGCCATGTACTAAGGCGTACTGCACGTCGATGATGCACATGTCTTCGACCGCTGTAACCCTGCTTGAGCTGAGCTTAAACAGAGTTAGAACGTTGGGGAGCTGACAGTTGCTCGTCGATGGTCGGTGGTTCTGTCCGGGTACTCTGGCTTCCTCGACCCATAAAACTACCACGGTCACGATCAGCCATTGTGCATAAGTTTGTGACCATAAACACCAATAAATAAATACATTATAATAATCGATCAAGAACACCCCTTAACCGTTTCAGCTCTAATTTTATCCTCCCTGTATATTGATACTGGTCTGACCCATCTCACCGTAAGGGTACACAAAGACGATACCATTCCAGAAAATGAGGGTTCAAAGGTCAAACGTAAGCACACATTTTGATCTTGGTGCAAAATATGGCGTTGATCGTGTTTCATTGAATGACGTATTCCAGATTAGTTCTGCTGTCTCTAATTATTCCAGTTGTATTGTTGTTGTATATGCAGGTTTTTGAATTACAAAGCATTAAATTAAATCTTTAATAATTTAAATGTGCATTCCCTTTTCACACTTCTAGAAGGCGTTCACTGATAGAAACAGATTGCATTCATTATACACAATCTCTTGATTTCTCTGTATGAGATGTATAGACCAGACATAATACTTCAGAAGAATTCGATTGGACCACAGTAAACACTCAAAGCAAATATTAGACAATGCCCTCTTATTTGCACCAAATGTGCTTTTCTCTATCACGAACTTCCCACCGTAGTTTCGCTCACACTTCCGTAACTACAATATTGCTAAGCTTTAACTGTTGTAATGACCTTAATTTATTGATAGAAGAGATACATTAAGTTTTGATTGTTAATGCGTTGATATTGACTTGCCATTCATTCAACGAGGTGGGTAAAAGATATTTCTTCGCAATACTGACCTAACTTTTCATACACGACACTCAGTCACGTTGTCGACGGCAAAATCCAAACAGTCGTTTCCCTTAACATTATTACTCGGTACACCTGGGTACACCGAGTTATACTGAGGGAGACAGCTATATGAAGTTCAAATTATGGATTAAATTCTAAGTACTGTCTCCCTTTACACAATTAGAAAGACCAAGTTATATTGCGGGAGACAGCCTTTTGGAGTTGAGTTTGTGTCCACCGAGTAATATTAAGGGAGACAACTGTTTTTTTTTGTCCATCATAAATTGCTCTGTTGCACTTGAATGGATAGTGCCTGAAGGCACTATCCAATCAAGTGTAACAGACCAATTTGTTGTGCACAATATCTAAATTATACCACGTCCAAAAGGAAACTATCTTCAGTGGAGAATAATAGATAGGGCCATTACCAGTGTTTTTTAGTAAAGTCCATTTTGTGACATCCAGCACTCCACCAGTGAAGATGCATAGTTGTGCTTACGAATGGTCGTGATGTTGGGTGGGGGGAGGTGTGCGGGGAGGGGTTGGGTGGTTTTGTGTGTGCGAATGATTTGAAAAATTATGTACATATTATACATAGAAATTTATATCGTTTTTCAAGTGTCTCATAAGCCTTCGCGGCTGGGTTTCATGCTACTTTACTCATCTGTATCAGTGTAATGTATTTTTTCTGTAAAGATGTATAGAAACGTGACACTATAATAAAATAATTTACTACTACTACTGTTTGGAATTTAAGTCGATGAATGTGTCTTGAACCTCTTCGTTTTTTTTCATGCATACACTCAGGAACTAACGAATAGAACATGGCGATTTGTTGTGTAGCGGTCGAGGTATAAAGGCCATTTACCAACCAGCCTGATTGGTCCGGATCTCTTAGTCTCGTGGTAAATCGGTCGCTTTGTGAGCTAGAGGTCGGCGCACTTATCTCTCCCCCTGTTACGTTTGGGGGCTCGTCCGATCCTCAGCAGTAGGTGGCACCGTGAGTGTTTCATCCTCAACTTTTATCGTCATATATATTGACTCTTGGGAAAGTTATTTCCCCTTTTAAATACTGGAGTCAAGCTGTAATCCAATTAACATTGAACCCCTGAAAGGTGTGAATGACATCTTGATGGCCAGGGAATAGTTGTCTGAAGAAATCTGCCGAGAATGAACCGGTCAGAGCTATACACGAAAATCGGCATTCAATTTTTTTATGTTTTCATTTTTAGCTTCAAAAACATGGGTTATGACCCCTCATTGGAACGAGCGCGACACTCTCGTTCCGATGAGGGGTCATAACCTATGTTTTGGAAGCAAAAAAAAAAAAAAAATGAATTTTTAGTTATACGAGGATTTTTTTTTACTGGTTGACCAGAAATTAGAAAGACCAAGTTATATTGCGGGAGACAAATGAAAAGAAATTAGAAAGACCACCAAGTTATATGGCGGGATATAACGCTTTGGGGTTATCGCACCTTTTCATTTGTACTAACGCGGAAGCCTATCTGATATTGTGGACTGCGGTTTTGACTGTTTTTACTACAATAAAATTTTTCTTGGTTTTAACATCAAAGGGGAAAAATGGGCAAATGTCAGCTTGTATATTTTTATATGATTAGATAGGACAATATCTATATTATATGCCGGTATGCGCACAGCATTGCTAATATGAAGCAAAAAATATATTCCGCTAAGAGCTGACGAAAATGCAATTTTCTATCATTTACATGGAATTACATAGGAAATAACAGTAGCATTTTAAATCAACGTGGGAAAAAAATTGGTCTAATGAAATCGTTCGATAATATCACTAACTGAGAGCATATATATTGTTCTTAAAGGATTGATGCACACAGCGACTATAACTTTCATAGGTTTTATATAATTTTGAGAAATATAAAAAAATTCCCCATTCAATTAGTGTTAATTTTTGCCAGCCAATTCTTAGCAATCAGGGGAGATAACCTTTTCGTAAGTCAATGTGAATGACAAGAAAAGTTGACCATGCGACCGCTCTGAATGAGGAACCTCGGTGAGATCCACATGTGGTGAATCTCAAAAGAAGTGTAGCGGTTGAGGTATAAAGGCCATTTACCAACCAGCCTGGTTGGTCCGGATCTCTTAGTCTCGTGGTAAATCGGTCGCTTTGTGTGCTAGAGGTCGACGGTTCGAACCCCGGCTCCAGCACTTATCTCTCCTCCTGTTACGTTTGGAGGCTCGTCCGATCCTCAGCAGTAGGTGACACTCTGGGTGTTTCGACCGCTCTCAAGGAGAAATGTGAGTGAGATTCACATGTGGTGAATCTCAAAAGAAGGGGAGAGTAGTGTAGCGGTCGAGGTATAAAGGCCATTTACCAACCAGCCTGGTTGTCCGGATCTCTTAGTCTCGTGGTAAATCGGTCGCTTTGTGTACTAGAGGTCGACGGGTGGAACCCCGGCTCCCGTACTTATCTCTCCTTCTGTAACAGTTGCATCAGAATAATAGTAAACGGTGTTTTGGTTCAGTTAGGGCCATGCGAAGCTTCAAAACTGAATTTGATTCGATTCCAACTGATTCAGAAAGTTTAAGTTTAGAATCGCGGAGATGTTCTCAAAATCCCACCAGGTTTCTCCTCATTGGAACTCTTCTTCTGTCATCAGGTATCCTGTACAGGAGACCTGATGACAGAAGACGAGTTCAAGTATCCCATCTGTATTATACGGTATACGTTGCGGCAATCCACTTCTGGCGTATTGCAACGGGTAGGAGGACGCTTTACGGTGTTGTCAGGTTGCTGCCGAGTTTTTTCTTGAACTCTCCCGGTGTTTTTGCGCAGACAACTGTGTTCTCCAGATGGTTCCACTCCACCACTATTTTCATAATAAACGAATTTTTATATTGTTCGGTTTTTGCTGTTTGTACAGTGAAGCCCCTGTTGTTGTTTACTACTGAACGTTCAATTATGTTATCACTATAATAGCATGGTAGGTCCCTTGTTGTTATACGCTTGCCTTGTTTCTTTGCTTCCTGGAATTGGTCTGGAGGTAAGGCTGGTATCAGCCCTCCAGCCACTTTGTACATGTACTGCAGTCGGATTTGCTGTCGTCCGGATTTTAGTGATGGCATTTCAAGATTATGCAGCATTTTTGCGACACGCCCACTATCTCTTGATTTGTAATCTTTTGTGATGAAGCGATCAGCACGATTTTGAATACGCTCAAGTTTGTCTATAGATTTAGATTGTTTATTACTTTTCCTTATTAACGATAATTATATTATGTAACCCTTTTCCTAACGTAACGGACGAAACCGGCCAGAGCTATTCTCAAAAATCGCCATTTTTGGGGTCTCTAAAACATAGGTTATGAGCTCGTTCCAATGAGGGGTCATAACCTATGTTTTTGAGACAAAAAATGAAAAAAATTAGTTATTCAAGAATTTGTTTTGCAAGTGTCGTCCGCTTTTCATGTTAGATAAAGGGTTAAACAAAAACAAACAATGAAGTCCCAATTACACCCACGGCAAAGCGGCTTCGTTTGCGCGCACGGATACATGACACAATTGTTGATTGCATAATTCACTTGTGAAGTTATCGTTTATAATCAAACCCGAAAATCCCAGTAAATCACACTTTGGAAAGTAATAAATGTATTATTGCTGTCGACGTTATAAATTGTCTTTCAAATAGGCCTCGAATTTGAGGAATAACACAGTTTTGAAATTGCATTGATCATTACAACCTTAGTACATTCTGTACTCGGACGGGCCCTATCAGGTTGAGCTCTGTTATGAGCGATCGCATGTGATATCATAATCGCTTGACCCAGTTTCGTCAGGTTTGGTTTTTTATGGTAGCCGACGCGAGCGGCCATCTTGTGATGTCATCCCCATTGTGATTTGGTCTCTTAGTGTGCACGCGCATCGCGTATTAGAGTGATACATGTTTCCATCGTCCATTTTATATACTGGGGCGGCCATCTTCGTTTCTATGGTTGCACGTGGTTGCTATGTGACCCAAACCCTCTCATAAGATGGGGTATGTTAGAAGGATGTGTTCCTTTGTACAAGACTAAATCTAATTACCCAGACCGGACAATCACCCCAAATCACTAAACAACCACCCCAGATCTTTTTATTTGGTATACGGATTCCTAAGGATCTTTCTTTTTCCAATAACAGACGAGTTCCTTTGTATAAGAGTACTTTTCTGGTTTGGATATTCCCAGAATCCTCGGATACCTCGTAGAATTACCACAAACAAATCGATTGGAATTTACATGACTCGGATTTCCCACTAAATCATTGTTTTTTTACCAATTACAGCTACTCTAACCTTACAAGTCTATCTAGTCCTATCTACTCTTGACTATCCCTTGTTCTGACCTCTGCCCTCTCTAGGTGTTATAATTACCAGTCAGACTGCGTTATTTCTCGTAATTTGTACCTACCCATTACGGAGTTATCTCCCGTGTGTATAACGAAGGCCTCTACGATTCTCAAGCCCAATAAACAATCAGGCAGGGATAGGAATTACCCGAACGACTCGAATCTTATCGAGCAAATAAGCTATTGGGTAGTGACTCGAACAGGCACTACTCGGGCGACTCGAATTCCATCATGCAAATGAGCTAAATGGCAATTGCTCGAACGAGTAATTCCACATACTGCTCTACCACTCATCTCGATATTTGAGGATACCCATGACATAGTGATGCACTATTTGAGGATACCTTTTGGGGAATGACCATCCTGCATTGTAGTCATCTAATACCCAGGCCTTTAAATTCTTCCCAAATAACGGCGGTAAACGCTGTGTCCAAATAAGATAATTGCGTCCAAATTATGCGGAGTTTGATACCTTTTCCAAAGTTTGTCGGAATGTTGGCAATATATAGTTTGGCCAGGTTTCCACGAAGCTTGAAATATAGCTTAGCGCTTTCCTTAGAATCAAACAATGCAACAGATAAATAATTTAAAAAAACGTTCGCCATAGAAAAGCAATCGGCGTCGACAGTGTCGTATACGACACTGTCGTCGCCGATTGCTTTTCTTTGGCAAATTCTATATGATCATGCACTTAAAGCTGGAGATCTATTATATTCATGTTTGTGGCATTTCCTATTAAACGTCATGCATAATTTACATTCAAATAGGACTTTGGCTCGACACTGCGAAACCAAGAAGCCTTCTCGAGTAAACTTACACCAAGGAGTGGTTGGTACCAGTGATAATGGTGAAGACATATAACAAGGGGTTGTAAACTATGATCTTAAGAGGGGAACCTGAAACCTAAAACAGACGCCAAGAAGAAGAAAATACCGGCGCCTTTTCTTCGGCCACGCAGGCCACAATACGGCAGATCCATATTTGCTGTTGTTCCCAAATTAGACTGATCTAAAGGGCTTCGAATACTAAAGTCTTCTACCAGCCTTGCAGTCTTGTATCATTACTGCATTGCACCATTATTATTGGCTACTGCCCTGTGTTATTCAACTATTTTGACGGACCGTAGTACATTAAAAGGTTGTCACAGTTCCCAATTCATATCACTATCAAAATTATCTTCTACTCCTAGAACCAGTCGAAAATCAGTCTGCACGCCTGAACAATATTTTCATGCCAATTCCAAGTTCTCCTAATGAGATATAGAGCATTAACTGGTAAGGTCATTGCTCGAACGACCCGAATGCTTTCGAAGAAATGAACTGCCGATCATTGCTCGACCGATTGACCCCCACATACGGCTCCAGGCCTGGCACTTTCAGGAGAGCGATTTATCGCCTTGAAAAAATGAAGGAGGGCGGAAACTAGCCCCCCTGGCCTTAGAAAATAATGATTATTATAACCGCCTATGCCTAAAACACAAATCTTTTCAGATCTCTAACATATATGTTAGTGGTCTCTGTAAGACGTCCACACTGCCAAGGCCCGGAGGTGTGGGAGGGGCAGTCTAGCCATCTCACAGAGACTACCTTGTTAGAATTCATTAAATTCGTTTTGTAATTTTAGCTTTTGTAAGCTTAAGGAGGGCTAATCGTTTGCCTAGACCATGCGAGGGGAGCGGGTTCTAGCCCTCCTGTATTTTTAAGAATGCCAGGCCTGCGGCTCCACGACTTATTTCGGAAAAAATGGATTCTGTGACCTAAAATGGTTCTGTAATTGGGTGCCGAGAAACATGACCGATGATGTCATCAAATGAGGTAAAGAGGGATGTGAGTAATTGCTCCATGACCAAATGCTATTGCGACTGAAATCTATGGAGCAAATGAGCTATCGAGCGTTGTCTTGACCGAGTGACTACCACATCCTGCTCTACAACTCATATGGCTCTTAGCTCCTATATAGCTCCAGGTGGTCTTATAATTTATGATTTATTGATGTTTAAGGTCACATATTTATGCACAATGGCTAAGCATGACCGTGACAGTTTTACGGGTGGAGGAAGCCGGAGTACCCGGAGAGAACCACCGAGCAACGACGAGCAGCTGCCATGCAGCTCCCCAACATTGTAACTCCGCACAGCTGCACAGGCAGGGTTAGATTGTTTGAAGACATGCGTACCACCGACGTGCAGTATGCCTTAGTACACGACGTCATCGTGCCCACACATGGGCAATGGGGGTGAATTGTCTTGCCCAAGGACACAACGCGGTTACCGCAGGTGGGGTTCGAACCGAGGACCTCTCGGCTTGCAGCCTGCACCTCTACCTACTGAGCCACCGCGCCCCTCCAGGTATTCTTACCATCGGCTCCCATCTTGTCCTGAAATATCTTCGGCGCGCGGTTAACACCACTTCACCACGAGTGGTGCACATTTGGTACACCGAGCTCTTTGGGTATATTTTATTTATACCATGATCGTCAGATTATTAAGAGTCGCTCTTATTTTTTCGCGATTTTACTGAGCACCAGGCGAACATACGAGCGAATCTGATTTTGTTTACACGAGCATCGGTGGGCGGTACTTCCGCTGTCAATTTTATCGCCGAAACGAAATGAAAAAAAGAAACTGAGCCTTTTTCGTTTTAATAGCATAATAACATGCTATTTCGAGTTATGCATGCTTTATTACCATGAGTCAATGCATGTTTGTTAATTTTTGGCATCTTATGAGGTAAACCCATTTAAAAACGTAATAAATAATTGCCACTTCCATTTCACTCTTCGGGAGGCGACGTGCGATAAATTTAGACAAGTTTGCATTCAAGTCGACGTCATCAAAGGTCAACGGGGATGTAGTTCTATCGTAGATGTAAATTTTTATTGAAATCCCATTGCTGGCGTGTTCATCAAGGTTGGTGTGTAAAGCTAAAATTTATGTCATAGGCTTTTCATATATAGTAGAATAGGTTATCATGATATAAATTCCTTTAAACAATGAGTTTCTGAGTGAGATTGGTGATCACAATACAGGCTATAATGATTGGGCGAAATCATTTGGTATTTGTAGGGAGGTCCAGATGCTTCGTTTATTAAAAGTTACAAAGGAAACTTCGTATTTTTTTAATGACGAATTATCTGTGAAGTAGTTGCGTCGAATCGGCTTGTCGTAAACATCCAAGTTTCCTTTTATTACTTTTAGTAAACGAAAACAACAGACAGCTTGGACAGTTGTCTGTTGTTTTTCTTTAATACAGTTAACAAAATGAAACTTGGTTTATTTTCTGCTGATGCCATAGATGTTTTTTTCAACAATCACGTGCTTCTTAGTTGGACCTCCCTCGCTCGACTAATAATGTCAAGGGAGATAACTTTATCGAAAGCCGATTTTCGTGACGATGTTAGACAGTGATGCTCGTTGTATATATAAATAATTAGATAACTTGATAACTAAATTCTAGTTTGTTTCAACGTTTTAGCTTAACTTGACAACGTCAAAATAAGCTATTGCCATCGCACGTGCGGAAGTTTATGAGTCTGTCAGTCTGTTCACATTTCCTTTAGCACAGG
The DNA here is from genome assembly GCA_031216915.1 of Pictodentalium vernedei. NCBI lineage: Eukaryota > Metazoa > Mollusca > Scaphopoda > Dentaliida > Dentaliidae > Pictodentalium > Pictodentalium vernedei. The sequence continues at coordinate 304,304,872 of CM062288.1, forward strand.
CTACACCACATTGTTCTTGCCCGATCATCACGAAAGTTCATATGCAGATTCAGGATCATGTCTAGATGAGAACGTCCCCTTTTGGTCGCGATCGCTACGCAAGCCCGAAACCTGAACACCTTTAGCACAGTCTACCGGTCGTATTTTTGAAGGGATTCCATTGTAACTTGGTACGAATACTTCGTATGAGGTCTAGACGAGAATATCTTTTTTGGGGTCGAGATCGGTCAACCGTGACGGCTGCGCGAGTCCGAAACCCGAAAACCATTAGCTCAGTCTACAGGTCGTATTTGGGAAAGGATTTTATTATAACCTCGTAAGATGATCCTGTTTCATGTCTAGATGAGAACGTCCTTTTTGGCCAGGTTCTGTCAACCGTTACGTTACCTAGATTCCTTTAACACAATCTACAGCTTGCATTTACAAGGGGATTTTATCGCAAATTTGTGGGATAGATCAGTATAATGTCTAGATGAGAAGATTCTCTTTTGTCCGTAATCGTTGAACCGTGATGGCCACACAGACACGTGACCTAGATTTGTTTAGCACAGTCTACAATTCATATTTATGAAGCGATTTCGTTGTAGCTTGGAAGGATAACTCGGTATTATGTCTAGATGAGACTGTCCAATCTTGGTCACGATCGGTCAGCAGTTACCGCCGCCTGGTCGCTTGACCTATATTTCTTTAGTACTGATTATAGATTGATTTTATGAAGGGATTTCATTATAACTTGGTTGGTTAACTTGGTATGATATCTAGACGAGACTCTCCTATTTTGGTCATGATTGGTCAGCCGTGACCGCCGAACCGTCACATGACGTAGATTCCTTTAGCAAAGTCTACGAGTTATATTCATGAAGGGATTTCGTTGTAACTGGATGACCAGTTTTGGAATAATTTTACTGTAACTTCGCAACTTTGGTTGACGTACATTAAACCCGAGGGCCACATTAACCCAGGCATCAGTTCTTTAGTACAGTCTAAATCACAAATTATTCTTATTGAAAGCATAGCATGTAAGGAACATAAATTAACGTATTCTCACTTATCACAATTATTGTCTAATTTCATTTTCCTTTCAAACATTGAACATTACCCTTTTCATCAAACACTACACACAGTCAAGTTAATTTACACAGTGCTCTTGACACTTTCATTTGAAAATGCCTGCAACAGGCCTTTATATTCTTCCCAACTAACGACGGTAAACGCTGTGCCCAAATAAGACAATTGCGCCCAAATTATGAGGAGTTTGAAACTTTTTCCAAAGTTTTGCAGTTTTCCGGCAACATATAGTTTGGCCAGGTTTCACTGATGCTTGTAATATAGCTTAGAGCTTACCTTCGAATCAAACAATGCAACACATAAATAACTTTAAAACAAACCCCACAGAGTTCGCCACAAAAAAGCAATCGCTGTCGACAGTGTCGTATACGACACTGTCGACGGCGATTGCTTTTCTGTCGCGAATTCAATATGATCATGAACTGAAAGCTTGAGATCAATTGTATTCATGTTTGTGACAGTTCTCAGTAAACGCCATGTGTAATTTAGCTTACATTCAAATAGGCCTTTGGCTCGAAAATGGGAAACTAAGAAGCCTTCTCGAGTTAGTCGAGAAAACTTACGTCAAAGGGTGGTGGGAACCAGTGATAATTGTGAAGACCTATAACAAGGGATTGTAAACTATCATTTTAAGACGGGGACCGAAAACCTAAAACAGATGCCAAGAAGAAAGAAACGCCGGTGCTTTTTCGCCAACCATGCATGCCACATCCATATTTTCCGTTGTGCCCAAATTACACTAATCTAAAGGTCTGGAATGCACATGTGGAGTGGAACCTTAACATGTCTTACCCGTCCAAGTGTTTATTTTATATTTATCTTTAATGTATGTCTGTATTCCATTGTGAAATACACCGTGGAGAGATTTATCACACAATATTTACCATGGCCTGTTGATTACAGGAGAATATCACGGATTATAGTTTATTGCACTCTTCTCCAAGTAATAAAACACAATTTGTTTTCACTGCTGTCATAAATGTATGAAAAGTATGGTTCAAGGTTCCATTTTGTTTCGATTTCACTGTATCTTCCTTTTTATTATGCAATATGTCTGTCCTAGTAATATAAGTAGTCTCATAATGTATACATCTTCAGCACTCTTCAAATACACACTAGGGGGCCGTAAATTACTAAACTGTAATAAAAAGGTAAGAGTTTAGATGACTCAGCTTTAACGTTTTTAAGTTCTTCTCCACCTTTGAGTGTGTTAGTTCATTTTATTCTCTTGTCATCGAATTTGAGGCTCGCGGAAGCGCTTATGCTACAGCGTGCTTTTAAAGGGTAGGTTGGGCGCGGTGTTCACCTCTAAACTATACCACATGCTTTCTCGGTCAATTGGCCTCTCGTCATATCACCGAAGTTAAACAACGTCGAGCCCGGTTAGTCCTTGGACAGGTGACCGTTTGAGCGATCGATTCGGACTCCCGCGTTGCGTCCTTGGGTAAGACACTTACCCCGATTGTCCACATGGAGACACGACGATGCCGTGTACTAAAGCGCACTGCACGTCGATGTTGCGCATGTCTTCAACCAATCTAACCCTGCCTGAGCTGCAGTGCGGATTTACGATGTTGGGGAGCTACTCGTGGTTGCTCGGTGATTCTCTCCGGGTACTTCGGTTTCCTCCACCCGTAAAACTGTCACCGACAGATGTGACCTTGGCTTTAAAGTGTCGTTAAAACCTTAATAAATAAATAAATTGGCCTTCTTGAATACCGCACATAATTTGTAAATAATATTATTTCCAAATGCAACAAAATACTGCATTTTGATTGGCTGAAAGGCACGGTGTAACTTGCAATCCACTGTAGCTTTTTTTACACCGTGGTTAACCACGATGTAGAAACAAGTATACACAATAGCAGGCTATGTGGCTGAACAAGTACCCATTTTTAAAAATTCATACCTTCTGCTCAGTTGTGTTAGAACAAAAATAAAAATACAGGAAATTTAATATTTATGTATAATAAAATATTACAGATATCGATGCCTTTGGAATCGTCTCATTGAGCCAGTTCCAATGACATCCATATTTGTCTGGTTTTATTAGGAAACTTAGAAAGTACAAATTTTCGGTCGTTTTTTTCCCACAATTTAGGTTAAAGTATTAAGTACACCAAAATTCTTGGAAATAAATCCGTTATCCTTGTGTTCTCCAGGGTGTATGGGAGTTTACACCGGTCTGGGAACTCATACACCCTGAGGCTTTGCCTCAGGGTGTATGAGTTCCCAAACCGGTGTAAATTCCCATACACCCTGGAAAACACAAGGATAACTAATATCATTCAACACCATCCCTTTATGGAATGTAAACAAACAATCCTGTGACAGTCGTCGTGGTCAAAATCTGTGTATGCGTAGTTTATGAGGCATTTTTGAAACGCTTACATAACATACGAAAAATAAAATATAAGGTATCCAAAAATTATTTTGTAATTTAAATATTTAATAAACTCCCTTTTACAAAATATTTCCTAGGCATTTATTCTCATCGCCGTGATGTCGAACCTCTACAAAACCATTGCCAACAGCTCTCTCTTCTTGTGGTGTGTACAGCATGGACGAGGGCGCGGTGGCTCGGTTGGTAGAGGTGCAGGCTGCAAGCCGAGAGGTCCTCGGTTCGAATCCCACCTGCGGCAACCGCGTTGTGTGCCTTGGGCAAGACACCTCACCCCCATTGCCCACATGGGGGAACGGTAGTGTTGTGTACTAAGGCGTACTGCACGTCGATGGTGCACTTGTCCTCAGGTGGAGTTAGTATGTTGGGGAGCTGACAGTTGTTCGACGTTGCTCGGTGGTTCTCTCCGGTTGCTCCGACTTCCTCCACCCGTAAAACTGTCGTGGTCTTGATTAGCTGTTGTGCAGAAATATGTGACCGTAACCACCAATAAATAAATACTGTATGGCCGTATTGGACTGGTCACTTTCCACGGTTGGGCATTATTTCCACGGACGCAATAATAGATTTGAAACACTAATTACAGGAATGATCATCAACATTTTATAAATGGAACACCCGGTACAAACTGGTGCTTCATTAATTAAAATCATGCTGATGATGATTTTTTTACCTGGTAAACGCATGCGTGGACATCACGACCCACGCATATTTTACGACCAGTCCATGACGACAGCAGTGCAGACCTAACACCCGGGATGTTGATCTATTGTGTTACAAAAGTTGAAGAAATATGATGATGAAGATGATATAAACACGAACAGCCACCGTGATGCATGTTGGGATGTAGGATTTTTTCAGATAGTATACTAAGCAATAGATCATCGCCTGGGTGCTAGAATGTCCTATGTCCCCTATGGGACATAGGACATTCTAGCACTCAGGCGACGAGATGTCAATGAAGATATCCATACAGAGTTTGTTTGGCCCAGATACCCTGACGAAGCCTCAGAAATACAGCAATGTCATGAATGACCAGGTCTCTATTGTTGGTGAAATCTCAGTGGTTGTTTTCAGACAACACTTTTATTTATTTATTTATTTATTTATTTATTTATTTATTTATTTATTTATTATTTATTTATTTATTTATTGGGGTTTAACGACATTTTCGACAGCCAGGATCACCTCGTGTCGCACAGTTTTACTGGTGGAGGAATCCGGAGTACCCGGAAAGAACCACCGAGCAACGGCGAGCAACTGTCAGAATCCCCAACATACTAACTCCACACCATCAGGGTTAGCATTGGTTGAAGACAGGTGCACCATCGGCGTGCAGTACGCCTTAACACACGTCACCGTGTCCCAACGTGGGCAATGGGGGTGAAGTGTCTTGCCCAAGGATACAACGCGGTTGCAGCAGTTGGGATTCGAACCGAGGACATCTCTGCTTGCAACCTGTACCTCTACCAATTAAGCCACGGCGCCCTTAGACAATACCCTTCCTGGCTGGAAACGTTGCAACTGATGCAGTTATGATCACATTGAGAAGATGTGGCATCTGTAATTCCTAAAGTTTACGCAGATGAGATACAAATATTAAAATATTAAGGGCCTACATAAGTAATGGAATTTTGTTTAGTTTGAAATTCTCACCTCTCATATTCCTTAAATTCAGATTAAATATACACAAATTATACATCAAAATGAAGTTTGGGATGTATAGAACAGGAAACACATATGTAATCAACTCGTAGAGTCGACTGTAGGCACCACTAGTTCCTGGAAGTCTGCTACCGTATTCGCACCAGAACTGATAATAAAATAATATTTCATCAGAACAACTGGTGGCCAAATGTGCTTCATATATCCAATAACAAAGCTAGGCATTCAAAACACTTTCGAATATAGCGATAGGTCTGCATTTTGGAAAAGGACAACACTGTCTCCATTTTTTATTGAAGATGGTTTCCATACTCGACAGACATGCGCAAATCACGCGTTACCACGAATTTCCACCAAAAAAAAAAATCGTAATTCTAAGAAATTTCAACAGGTATCATGATACCTTGCATTGAATATGGCAACTGTGCAATCTCTATCTAATAACAGTATACTGTATGAAGGCGATCTTTTTCATTATTTGAATTTAGACGGCGTTGTTTTTACATGCTTTTTCTGCCCGATGACGTCGGCCGGAAATCGAAAGTATACTCATACGTAAACAAAAGCAAAGACTTTGGAATTTTCCCCATTGCAGCTTTGTCGCCGTGTTTTGAAGGATTTTTATCCCCTAGCTTTGTTCTTGGATATGTAAAGCACATTTGGCCACAAGTTGTTTTCGTGGAATATTATTAAATTATCAGTTCTGTTGCGAATTCGGTAGCAGACTTCCAGGAACCAGCGGTGCCTACAGTCGACACTGTGAGTTGATTACACATGTGTTTCGTGTTCTATACATCCCAACCTTCATTTCGATGTATAATTTGTGTATATTTAATTTGAATTGAAGGAATATCAGAGGTGAGAATTTTCAAAATAAACAAAATTTCATTACTTATATAGGCCCTTAAACAACATTCTCCTTGAATGCAACTGGGGCATTTAACTGGTAGATTGCTAAATTATTTTTGGTCATCCAAATTTGTTCACGTCTCTTTGTCTTGTTACAATTTATGGGAGAGTGCCACTTGGCACTCTCCCATAAATTGTAACAAGGCAAACCCTCACAGATTAAATAATTTTATTTCCAAGCTAATATGAAGCATATCCCCAGAATATGAAGGCATCAAGATGCGGCACCTGCACTTCAGAATAAAGCCCAAATATGAGTTTCCAGCACTCTACCAGTTAAAGGGTATTTAAAGAGTATTTTTGGGTACGCCTAAACTATGTTTCGTGTCAAATTAAACCACATTCGTGGGGGTGGGGGGGGGGGGGGCATATCTGAGTGTTTCTAGAATTGAGTCGTTTCCAACATACTGGTACTTGGACTGAGTTAATCCTATCATAGAAAACGTTATTGAATGAAATAACGCGCCATAGTTTCCAAAGAAAAACTGTTCGCCACATCACCAGGGTTTTGTTTACATGGGCTTCATTAACACATTTTCAAAACTTTCGCACTCTGTTTCTTTATGACACAATGTATCAGTTTTTCAGTTCTGTTCATTTCAGTTCAAATTTGCTGCTGTCAGTATATATTATTTATGGTATACATAGACTGCAGATGAAGTGTGAATAAATCTCAAACTTGGATTAATAACCCATTTTTCCTAGTGTATTTTGGTGATTTTCTTCATATTGTTCCTATTCACATTCCCCTAAACGTCAGCAAATCGATGAATTCGCCCTCTTCCCTAAATATATTACACAAAAACGTCTTGAAACACCTCAAACATTTTAGTGTAAATGACACAAAATTGAATCCAAAAACAACATACCTCATGAAAGCGAACTCATTAAACAGTGCCCGTCGTATCACCCGTCACGTGCACGGGCTGTCTGTATACAAAAACCCGTTACGTGCACGAGCTGTCTGTATTCACAAAACACATTTTTTTTCTAATCAGTATCGGATGTGTCCGCCTCTGACTTATAAACAAGCTTAATACCTCTGCCTCACATTGTGAATGGCAGTATAAACTTGATCCTGACCAATGGGATCCTATTCCAGGACAACAGTGTTACACCAAAATTTCTAGGTACACTTCTAGGGCACATACCAGCTAAATGTTGAACGAGGGCACGGGCTCCCGTACGAAGAGATAATATTCTACCCAGAGGCATTGTTTAAATCGGTATAAAAGTCGCTGTTCTTAGAAAAGTGCTAAAATTTACTCGAAACGTCTGAAAACAGTTCTTCCTTCTCAAATTTGCTCAAATCTTCATACTGATTTTTTTAAAAAATCGAGCCAACATTCCAGCGAACGATCCCACAACGTTATCTCCACTAACTAGAGTGGACACATCTCGAGAATATCTCAAACGATACTGTGTTACAAATGACCCTTGTTACAATTATCCCAAGATTACCCTACTCAGGAGAACTTCAGCTGCCGAACTGCATGTATAATATTCATGCCATCATTGTTATACGGTATTCGTTGGTCTGCTCAGGGACGTGGCGACAGGGTGGTAAGGGGAGGTGGGGGGGGGGGGGGGTCCCCCCCCCCCAATCCTGGCTTAAATTTCTTATAGTTGGAAATTCGGGGAGCAAGTCCTAAGTGGTTGGAAATTCCTTCAATATGGATTTTAGAGCTTCTTTGGTGATGCAGATGTCTCCTTTACTTCCCAAATTCCAACTCGGTTTCACATCGGCAAAAATTCCAACTGTTACTATTTACAACTACAGGGTACGTAATATCGAGCTTCATAAGTATGCATGATGTCAATCGTACGAGATTTCTAAACTACGTTTACTTATCGTAATAAAAAAAAATACTCGAACTACACTTCAAGAAAATCACATCATGTAAAATCGTTATCCTGAGTTAATTCCATCATTCACAGTTACAAAATGATGAAATATCGAAAATTGATCATTCCTGCATAAGATCTGATTTAAAGTTAGGACAGTGTGAATTGTTCAAAGTTATAAGTTTGAGCGTTTGTTTAGCACATATTCAGTTCCCAGAATAAACCAAATAAATAACCTCATAATTCTATCATAAATGTATTGGCATTTTAATTACAAGAATCAATTTTATGCCCCCTTTCATGGCTTCATTTTCAAAAGTTTTCTCGGTTTGAATTTCCAACTGGGGAAGTGACCGGGAGGGGGGCCCCACCCCAACCGGAAACCTATAGCCACGACCCTGGGTCTGCTAGTGTGCTAGTGCATGTGTTGAAATCTTGATTGCGTGGGGTTCAGCTCCCAGTAATGGGGCAGAACACCACATTCAGAAAGCCTCTTAAACATGTTAGTGTCCTTCACTTTATACAGACATGCCCGTACCAATTTCATTGTACTGAGTTTCACATATTGATGTAACTGCCGTAAGGACGCGTGAACCAAGAAAACAAGAACCCTTCCGCTAACGAATATATACCAAATAAGAACCACTGTTTTTATGTCACGTGTAGTGAGCTGGTGGCGTATACGTGTAGGTGTTTGGAACCTAAATGCCAGGTGATGTTGCCAAGGGTTCTCTTCCTGGAGGTGGGATGAGAAGCCAACATTCAAAATTCCTGTGAAACACGACTGCATTTTTCAATATCAAACGCCGACATACAATGAAATAAATATCATATTTTACACTATTTCTTTTAGCGTAACAGAACATAACGTCTGTTGAGTGGAACAATGCATTACAGATGGCGCCTTGTTCTACTCAAAGGGCGATATCAACAACTGGCGGTGCGTAAGCACTGGATGGGTTTGCCACAAACGCAGGTGAACAAGGACATTATTCTGTGAAATTGTGAATAACACCCTAATCATTGAAAATTTAATTGAGAAGAGTGCACTGAATAATTGATTTTGTCGATTTTATTTATTCGATACTCCCCAGGATATCATGTATAACTAGATTACCTCCGAGTTCTAAGTAATTTATTATCCGTGCTCACTGATGCTAGACAAAAAAAATAACAAATCAAAAAAAAAACCCCAAAAAACAAGTATGTTGAACACGACAGTCAATATAACTGGCATAAATGTGGTTGGGCGGAAACAAGGTCGATGTTCTAGAGTTTATTGAAAACACAGAATAGTTAAACTAAGTGAAATTAGTTATATACTTAACCCTTTACCTATACGAAAAGCAGACGACAGTTGCAAACAAATTTTTGAATATACCAATAACATGACTTTCGAGGGCATTGTGGTTTATTAACGGCCCAACGGGTGTGAATAACAGCCGACAGGTTATAAAAGGCCCGAGATGAAGTCGAGGGCCGTTAATAAGCTGAAGGGCTGTTATTCACACCTGTTGGGTCGTTAATAAACCACATGGCCCGACAAAGTCATGTTGTTACTATTATTACCGCTGCGATTCTGAGAAAGTTTTGACCCTGTACCTGACATGGCAGCTACCAACAGCTTAGTCCAAACATGGCCTGAAAGTACGTTATATTATTTTTGGGTTTGGTACGTCCTTTGGAAGGACGTACCAAACCCAAAAATTATATTACGGACTTTCAGGCCATGTTTGGGCTACAAACAGCCAACTGGTCTTCATTCAATTCGCTTGATTGAGACATTCTTAACGTTTTCAGTTTTGGCAGATGATATTATCGTCTGTTCTCAAACCAACTGGTGTCACATGATTATCACGTCATCGGCACCGGAACTCTTTCAATTGCAATGAAGTTAGAAAACTTAAAAACAGACACGATATTTACCATTTTTAAGTCAGGAATAAAGGCTTAAAATGTCTGCAGATTTACCTACTATATACAGCTGCTTGTTCTTATGGGACTAACTTTGGTGGACATTTTACATATTTTATAACTTAAATAAAAATCTCATTGTTTACTAGTTGAAACCATTTCTGGAAACTGTTTCCACTTTCGAGTGTACGTCAGCGAGGAACAAAAGTGACTTCACGTGTCGGGCTGTTAATGAGATGCTTAACTCATTAACGGCCCGACACATCACGTGACTTTTTAAGTTGAGCGTTACATTCTTGTAATGCCCTGTTAAACTTTATTAATGTACTAGGGAACGCCCTATAAAGTGGTAATAATAACTAATTTTTTTCATTTTTTGTCTCGACGAGCTCGTACCAAAGAGGGGGCAAAACCTATGTTTTTGAGACAAAAAATGAAAAAATAGTGAAAATTAATTGGCGACTTTTATGAATAGCACTGGTCGGTTTTGGCCGTTACGTTGGGTAAAGGGTTAACCCTTTACCCAACGTAACGGCCAAAACCGGCCAGCGCTACTCTCAAAAATCGCCAATTAATTTTCAGTATTTTTTCATTTTTTGTCTCAAAAACATAGGTTATGACCCCACGTTGGAACGAGCTCGTCGAGCTCGTTCCAACGAGGGGTCATAACCTATGTTTTTGAGACAAAAAATGAAAAAAAAATAGTTATTCAAGAATTTTTTTGCCAAGTGTCGTCTGCTTTTCATGTTAGGTAAAGGGTTAAATGGTCTCTAATATACAGGCTACACACGCTACAAATGCCTCAGATTCGCTCTTAAAACACTAAATTCAACATAACTTTTTCGGGTGTATGGGGGGGGGGGGGGGGGGCTAGTTCTATCTAAGACTCTCCGGCCGTTCGCCCTTCTCGGAGGTTGGGCAACGACCGGAGGGTCCTAGTTCTGACTAAAACGGATGCATAAAACGGTCAAACGTCAAAGCAGCTAAAGAGTATGCCATGCAATCGCTGCATCAAACATACAGTTGTAGTAGTACTTCTTATTCAGAGGCGTTACTACAGGGGAGAGAACATTTTCGCTTCCCATATAACTTGGGTCCAATGCAAATTTCAAACAGCATAGAGCCCCCGCCCTTGGAAGAAATAATATTGTTCCCGTGTACTTTTTTTAAATAACTGCTAACAGTACTGACATGGAGAAGAAATTCATTGCGAGTCAGGACACTTCGAGTCAGGATCGGAATAAAACCCAACAACCGGAACATACGAGCTCTGATAATAAGCCCGATTGTCAATACAGCTTTTGACGATCAAGACAGGCGAAAGGAATTTCGAACCCCGGGATGAATTCTGTAACGGAGCCCGAAGTTGCTGTTTTCGTAACGAGTCGATCTCCCTGTAGTACATGTAGGTGAGTTTGACCCACCTTCTGAATTGATAATCCTTTAAGCGTATTACTTTTATTATATCTCCTCGTCTTAACTAAAGCTTACAGATTTGTACTAATCTCGCAAATCGCTTCTGAACTTTTTTTACATTCTTGATTTTTCTCAAGCGATTACCTGGTCACTCCATATCCTCTTTACGGGTCCCAGATCTGGACATCACGCTGGGATGGTTTTCTAAATACACATTAGCGCGACAGTATATGTATGCAGATTCTTTTGGCTGTTTTATATGTTATATATAGGTTAAAATTATCAGGAATATTTTTTTTTTTAAATTTTGAGTAGCAAATTGCTCAACGGGGAGTAGACCCTGTTGGCATTTTCTAATGATTGTTTTGCTTTCAGTCCCAAAAAAATTAGTCAAGAAATCTTAAATGTGATAGAGGTATTGCCCCTCTGAGACACGTGGCATAACAGTTAACCTAAGCGATCGAGCAGTTGAAAAAAATGTATTTCTAAAAAAAATCCAACAAAACCACATCATGTGACATCTTATTGGAACGAGATGTATGCTCCCGTTCCAAGGAGGGGTAACATGATATCGTTTTCTCGATTTAAAAAAAAAAATTGGGAAAATACACTTGAAATAAGAATACCATTTGGGTTGAACTGAACCCAAATAGTATTCAATGAAAATCAATATACATTTCCAGCAAGGTTCAGGGAAAGAGCTGAAGTTTGAGGACATTTTATTTACGATTAATTCGAATCGCTTCTTGCTAGTTTCCCGATACTGGGCACAGCTGAACGCGAAATGCGCATCGCAAAAGGCAAGGCGATACGGCTTACGTTACTACCTAACAGGCGCGTAGCCAGGATATCAAAGTTGGAGGGGGGGGGGGGGGGCAAGAATAATATCTAGGTGTGGGGGAGGGGTCAGCGATCTGAACGTAGCGACTACCCCGTACGTAGGGGCGTAGCTGCTGCCTTCAGATCGCTGAACTACTAGGCGGCATAGAGAATAGGATGCGCAGCACCATCCGAGCCACGTATCGGCGAGATGGTGTGGCAACACGAGGGGGACACCCCCTCTCTGTGTAGCCTCCACGGGAAAAAATTTGAAATTTGAGACAAATAAACGCAATTTCTTAACTCTTGAGTCCGTTTGTGTCCAAAATTTATAAGTTGTGAAAGGCATCAATAATTAGGCCACATCACCTGGGGGCATGACTGAAATTTAAGACGGGGGGGGGGGGGGGGGGTTACCCCAGCCCCTCCCCCTTGGCTAAGCCACTGCTACCTAAAAATTATGCAAACAAATATTGTACACACAGAGAATTCCACTCCAAATTTGTATCCAAGTAGAACCAAAACCCGTCGAAGAACCGAAAGGATTCATTCTAGAGCCCGGCAATTTCTTGTAGAGTGGCCTGTCTTGTTTACATAAAACATCGCCGCAGCGGCGTAACTTAATGCATGCATGGTGAAACAATGGAAAACTTGCATAGCGGCCATTAATCTTTAACCCTTTACCCAACGTAACGGCCAAAACCGGCCAGCGCTATTCTCAAAAATCGTCAGTTATTTTTCATTATTTTTTCGTCTTTTGTCTCAAAAACATAGGTTATGACCCCTCGTTGGAACGAGCTCGTCGCGGTCGTTCCAATGAGGGGTCATAACCTATGTTTTTGAGACAAAAAATGAAAAATATTAGTTGATCAAGAATTTTTTTGCCAAGTGTCGTCTGTTTTTCATGTTAGGTAAAGGGTTAATTAAAGCTTCAACTTCGCACGGTTTTGGGTAGGAAGGTACTTAGTATTTGAATTAGAGTTACCTGCCTTGAAAAGTTGAAAATGATGCAATCTCCGAAACTAAGCAGCTTTAAGAAAAAGATACTGTTTTAAAATGCATTGCATGTTTTGAGGCATTATACAGAAATCTTGCATCATAGCGGATTAATCAAGAGAGAAAAGAGAGATGACTTAATGGATTGTAGGGCCTAAAAAATACAGTTGACTATTGGTGTGTTTTTTTATGGGAATTCCCCGAAAAAAATGCCTGTGACCGGTAGTTTACTTTCTCAAAAATGTTTCTTTTATTTTTTGTATGATCTCCAGTTTGAAGGACAGAAAAAGTTGTCTTTAGGGCTATTCTTGACTAAGTATTTGAATGTCCAAATTAAAATCAAGGGACGTAGCTAGAGGGTCTTCAGAGTATGGAGTGGAGTCAGTGAGATTTCTAAGTTTAATTTTTAAACCTCTCAGATGAATTCTGATGCCTCCTCTAGCTTAAATCTTGTAGTTTTATCCACAAGAAAAATCAATTTCCCAAGGTAAGTCCGTTAATTTTCCCCTACACTGGCAAGACTACACGAAAGACTGACAGTCGGAAGGATAAGATATTGGCTGAAGAGCTATTGGTTGAATAGCTGTCAGTCTATAGTCCTTGTGTAGCCCAGTCATCATAAGGGAATGGAACGATGAATTCGAAAAACCGGACCGGTCACATATTAGAGTCGGAATTTCGGAAAATTTTGTCAGCTGATTGGAAAAGTCGGAGATCTGCAACCGATCGCTGATCGCAGTCCCAAAAACTGTGATTACGGCAGGGGGGGGGGGGGGGGGCGCTAAAAATTTGCAAGACGTGACGTCCTATTTTTTATTCGGCTCCTTTTTACACCCACCCACCCACTACGTGCAAATTTTCGACTACCGTTCTCAGACCCCCACCCCCACTCTCCCATTAAAATCCAAAATAAATTTATAAACTTAGTAGGCACAGTTGTCTTTAGGGGTTTTTCATAATGTTCTTAAACTGGTACCACCAATTTAAACCTCTGTGGGCTGCTGTGGGCCCCAATCTACAAATGACAAGCTGTTCATTATCAGGCTTGGCCAGAGCAGGTGTACATACACGGGAACAAATTTTCATTTGAATTGTTCCCAAAATATTGTCTGCACATTTTCTACATTTCGAACAAGACACCCACCCCCTACTAACGTGTGACATTTTCCCAGATTAAGCCCAATATTCTCACATATAAAGCCTCCTGATGTTGTATTTATGTTAAGAGTGTGATGCACAACATCATCTTTAAGGTTTGAAACACAAATGATGGTATATATTAGCTGATATATTGATATATTTTTAAAAAATTCAAAAAATTGCACACGTTGGAAATGCACATTTTTGGCGCACTCAAGAGACCCACCCACCCCCACGTCAGGTCTTGCAAATTTTTGGTGCCCCCCCCCCCCCCTTGATTACGGGCTGAAAATTCAAATCGACTGGTCAAAAAAGTCTGAAAAGTTAAAAACACGAAGGAAATTTATTTTTTTTTTTTGGGGGGGGGGGGGGGGGGGGAGGAATTTCCAACTATTGGAATTTATACCTTCGAATTTCCAACTATTGAAAATTATGATGGTTAGTTAGTCCTCCCCGTCGCTACGTGCCTGGTCACGGTCTGTTTGCACCTTCCTACACTTCCTTCTAAAGATGACAGGTAGATAGTCCAAACATGGCCTGAAAGTCCGTAATATAATTTTTTTGGTTTGGTACGTCCTTTGAAAGGACGTACCAAACCAAAAAATTATATTACGGACTTTCAGGCCATGTTTGGACTACAGGTAGACTGTCACTCTGGCTATTCCACTTCCGATAATATTATATCTCTCTACTATACTTCGAATCCCACCTGCGGCAACCGCGTTGTATCCTTGGGCAAGACACTTCACCCGCATTGCCCACGTGGGGGCACGGTGACGCTGTGTACTAAGGCGTACTGCACGTCGATGGTGCACCTGTCTTTAACCAATGCTAACCCTGCTTGTGTGGAGTTGGTATGTTGGGGAGCTGACAGTTGCTCGCCGTTGCTCGGTGGTTCTCTCCGGGTACTCCGGCTTCCTCCACCCGTAAAACTGTCAGGGTCATGGTTAGCCATTGTGCAGAAATATGTGACCTTAAAACACCAATAAATAAATAAATAAATAAATAAATAAATAAATAAATAAATAAATAAATAAATAAATAAATAAATACTCTACTATACTTGTAAAAAATCTGCATTTGTAACCATTCATGTATTTATAACCGTTTATGTATACCATGAATAAAATTATCTTATATCACCTGAAACAGAGTGGATTGATTTTCACTGCGTGATAAATTAAACGTTCTGGGTAATACCGTATCAATACATCTCAATGCAGTTGGAAATGGAAGTTTAGATGCCTATCATATGAAAGTTTAATGACAAACATGTCACCGCAAAATCCTGGTTTTAATATGCTGAAATAGCTTTGACAAATAAAACCACCCTCGCAAATCTACTCTCCGTGTTAGACTTCCATGTTGATAATGGCAGGTCTCGATGTTATCAACTTGAAGAGTAAAACATTTTGTCACAATTTTTGTAAGGGCTTTGCATATGTTTGCCTGAAACATTTATCTCTGCATTCAACTTCTTCTTTATCTCACGTGGGAGCACGGCGGCGCTGTGTACTAAGGCGAACTGTCCGTCGTTAGTGCATTTGTCTTCAACCAATGCTGACCGTGCTTGTGTGGAGTTAGTAAACGTTGGAGTCTGACAGTTGCTGCTCGGTGGTTCTCTCCGCATGAGGTGACCCTGACTGTCGAAAGTGTCTAAACACAAATAAATAAAATAAATAAATAAATAAATAAATAAATAAATAAATAAATAAATAAATAAATAAATAAATAAATAAATAAATTTATTATTGGTGTTTAAGGTCACATACTTATGCACAATGGCTAATCGTGTCCGTGACAGTTTTACGGGTGGAGGAAGCCGGAGTATCCGAAGAGAACCACCGAGCATCGAAAGCAATTGTCAGCTCCTCAACATTCTAACTCTGTTCAAACTCCGCTCAAGCAGGGTTACAGAGGTTGAAGACATGTGCGCCATCGACGTGCAGTATGCCTTAGTACACGGCATCATCGTGCCCCCGTGTAGGCAACCGGGATAAAGTGCCTTGCCCAATGAAAATAAATAAATAAATAAATAACCTCTTTATCTTGTACACTCTAAAATCAGTTGGGTTAAAAATTAAAATATTCACTCAACCCAGCTGATTTGGGATGATTTTTTAATCCAATTCGGATTTTAGAGTTAATGTTTATCTTCACGATAAAGCTTTGAAACCCAAAGTAAACAAACAGAGCGGATCGTGGATTTGTCGAAGACCACGAGAAGTAACTTTTTATGTACCTTGAGTTCAACAATGCGTCATCTGCAACGTTAACCCCCTGCACACTGATGTCAAAATATCTAAATTTCAGGCAGAAAAAATTTCCCATAATGCAACTAGAAATTTAACCAATTCAATCTCGTTTGACAGAGCTCATTGGGCTCTGTCAAACGAGATTGAATTGGTTAAATTTCTAGATGCATTATGGGAAAAAAACAGCTTCCTGAAATTTTAGTATTTTGACATCAGAGTGAAGGGGGTTAAAGATTAATTTCGCGGGAAATAAACTGTTGTGTCTATGTAGTTATTTATTTATTTATGTATTAGGGTTTGACGACACTTTAACAGCCAAGGTCATATCGTGTCGGTGACAGTTTTACGGGTGGAGGAAGCCGGAATACCCGAAGAGAACCACCGAGCAACGACGAGCAGCTGTCAGCTCCTCAACATCGTAACTCCGCACTACAGCATGGGACAGGATTAGATTGGTTGATGACATGCGCACCATCGACGTGCAGTACGCCTTAGTCCACGGCGTCCTTGTGGCCCCATGTGGACAATCGAGGTTAAGTACCTTGCCCAAGGACACGACGCGGAAGTCCGAATCGATCGCTCAGACGGTCACCCATTCAAGAACTAACCAGACTCGACGTTGCTTAACTTCGGTGATCTGACGAGAACCGGGTACAGCAACACCACCGCGCCCCCTGTCTATATAGTTACCAAATAGTGTAGTTATTTCCTTATTTTATTCATGATGTACATACAGAGAAATTTTGGTTCTTACAGAAACCAAAACACCTTCTTCAGTTAGTTCTGCTAGTGGAACCAAATTTGGTTACATACAACCAAACATACATTATGTTATGTTTCGGTTCTTCAATCTTTCTCATTAACTTGGCTGTCGTGGTCTCCATTTATTTATTTATTTATTTATTTATTTATTTATTTATTTATTTATTTATTTATTTATTTGTTTATTTATTTATTTATTCCTAAGGCCACATATATCTGCGGAATGGTTAATTGTGACCCGTCTTCAGACCTAATACAAAGCGTAAAATATAAAGGTATAACAGAACTAAATATTTTCCCATGCAGGCGACCATGTTAACGTTCGTTTGAAAAAAAAGTGATTGCAGTATTTTAACAGGCTCGTAGCGACAGGATGTGTGTGGGAAGGAGGAACTGGAGTGCCGGGGTCTCGTTGTTCTGTAATCAGGAGGTCGCGAAGATGATCGACTGGAGGGGCGTAAGCCTGATTTGTCCCGACGGTGTTGGCTCAAGTACCGATTGATTAATATTCCAACTACTCCAAGGCACGCCATAATGATGTAGTTGGAATTTTAATCAGTCGGTTTATAAGTAAAAAACTCCAGACATCTTGAAAACATTATTTGTGAAAAAAATAAAATGTTCATGTAGGACTTGTGATGAAACTTCTTATTAAATTAACACGAAAGGTTCTGGTGCTCCCAGTTGGTGATGTTGCTCCCCACCAACAACCCAAATCGAGTATTCCACACCTTCATTTGTATGATCGTCAGAGTAAGGCCCTGCGAATAACATTTTTTCGATTCGAATCGAATATCGAAGCGAATCACGTATATTATTCGAAATCGAATTGAGCCTCGAATCGAAAAAGTGGCGTCTTGAAGATGACTAATGGCGGTTGGGGTACTATAAATCTGATTTGTTCCCACTGTGATGCCTCAAGTCCCGACTGATAAAATAATCCAACTTCATCATCAAGGCATGCCTTCGTCGAAGGCATGCCTTGATGATGTAGTTGGAATATTACCCTGTGAGGGTTATAGTTCACCGCCAACATTGCCTGGAAACCTTAAATTTGTATTTGACAGTGGTAGGGACCAGCGACATTGGAATTAGCACGGCTGGTGGCATGAGTGTTGATGTTATTTACGTTAATGTATCGGAATTTACACTTAGTCTTCTATTTTAACCCTTTACCCAATGTACCGTCAAAACCGGCCAGCGCTATTCTCAACAATCGTCAATTAATTTTCATTATTTTTTTCATTTTTGTCTCAAAGACACAGGTTATGACTCCTCATTGGAACGAGCTCGTTCCAACGAGGCGTCATAACCTATGTATTTGAGACACAAAAATGAAAAAAAATGAGTTATTTAAGAATTTTTTTTTTGAAGTGTCGTCTGCTTTTCATGTTAGGTAAAGGGTTAACATTATTTATGTAGGATTTCCATATGAACTGTACGTTTTGTGAGACGATGAAGAGGACAGATACCAAGCTATATTCCTATGAAAAAGATTCGAGAGGAAACGAATCAGGCAGCCCATTTCGAATCGAACCGAATATCTAATTAAGATTCGAAATCGAATCGAATCTCGAAGCTTCGAAGGGGCCGACATCTGAGTGAGTGACACAGCACTAAGCATCAACTCTAGTCTTGTAAGAAAGTGCATGAATTGATATCTTACACACTAAAAACTAAAGTGTTAAAACTGACACTTTCAATGTGTTTAACCCATTCTAACTCTTAGGGTTTGATTTTAACACTCAAAGTGCAGTGCTTTAAGCACTTAGACATTACAATCGTCAGACATCTGAAACTTGAATGGACGGCACTGCCCAAGTGTCTAGCATTGGTGGTTCTTCCAGAATCGTCCATAATTTGGTTTGCGCTTGGTAGGTACATAATTAAAAGGACACCACGCAGATGACGCGGATCAGGCTCGAGAGTTCGAGCCTGATCCGCGTCATCTGCGTTGTTTCCTTTTAAGTGTCGCGACATTACACTTGTCAAGTGGTATTATTGTAACACCTGTCAAGTTCTGGGATATCTACACTTGAACAAAGTGCTAGTTCAGCACTTAGTAAGTGTTAAATACAGCACTTCAAGTATAGTTTTTAACACTTTAGTTTTTAGCGTGTAGACTTCAATCCTCAATAAACTGTCCTGATTAGAAAAAATATTAGGATGGAGTGGGGTGGGGGCACAACACCAACCCCTTTCCCTTAGTGACATTCCTGTCTGTAATTGAGTAAAACAACTGTCCTATGTAAGAGATGGGCGGTAATGGAATTTTGAGTTCGGTATCGGTTTCTGTTTTTTTAGGGGTGTGTACCTCAGTATCGATTCGGTAGTCGGTATCTTTACAGAGATTTGCTGATAGTACCAAAGAGAAATTCACATCAGGAGAAACAGAATAAGTTGTTGTTGTATCATTCTACCACAACGCTATAAATGACACTGCCAATGAGCTCAAAAGATACATTCTTTTACGACCACAAATCATATCTACAGTAATTTAGTGACTTGTTCTGGGAGCGCGGTGGCGTTGCGGTAACCGGTTCTCGTCAGATCACCGAAGTTAAGCAACGTCGAGTCCGGTTAGTCCTTGGATCGGTGACATCTGAGCGATAGATTCAGACTCCCGCGTTGTGTCCTTGGGCAAGGCACTTAACCCCGATTGTCCACATGGGGACACGATTACGCCGTGTACTAAGGCGTACTGCATGTTGATGGTGCGCATGTATTCAACCAATCTAACCATGCCTGTGCTGCAGTGTGGAGTTACGATGCTGGGAAACTGGCAACTGCTCGTCGTTGCTCGGTGGTTCTCTCCGGGTACTCTGGCTTCCGTCAAACTGTCACCGACACGATATGACCTTGGCTGTTAATGTGTCATTAAATCCTAATAAATAAATAAATAAATAGTGCCTTGTTCTAAACGCACCTTAATGTTTAAAGACCTATTTCAGGCCTTGGCGATCGGAGAGCACGTGCTCTGACCATGCCATATTTAGGAGGCCCTGCTGACAATAGACAAAACACGAATTCGGGATAGTTACCCAGTCCATTGAGGGTTAACAAAACTGAAAAGAAAATCAGTGATTTCTTTCATGAAAGTGAACCGTTCAGCTGTTATCAAGCCTCAACAGGGACTTATAAATAGCGAATGGAGGAAAATTTTAAAATTCAGATGTTTTCGGTATTCAGCGATTGTTTCGGTTCGATTTTTCGGTGTCCTCATGATATCTGTATCGATTCGGTTTTTCGGTATATTGCCCATCTCTACCCTGTGTCTAACTTCGATTCGAATAAACTGTAAGTTAACCCTTTCCCTAACATGAAAAGCAGACGACACTTGCATACAAAATTCTTGAAGAACTATTTTTTTTCATTTTTTGACTCAAAAACATAGGTTATGACCCCTCATTGGAACGAGCTCGACGAGCTCGTTCCAAAGAGGGGTCATAACCTATGTTTTTGAGACAAAAAATGAAAATATAATGAAAATTAATTGGCGATTTTGGTGAGTAGCGCTGGCCGGTTTTCGCCGTTACATTGGGTAAAAGGGTTAAATACTAACTGGAAATAAAATCTAGCAAACTTCTGGGGATCTGATCGTAATTGTTGGTAATCTGATCAGACCCTGAGAACTGATAACTTGATAATATATATTGCGGAACACATATTTCCGTGTCGATAGAAATCTTTAATCCAGTATTGAATGGAAACTAATGGTAAATTATTTAGCTGATCTGTACAAGCTTATAGATCGATAATCCCCCGCAGTTTTATTACACGGCTTGGACACCAACTTGTTCCCACACGCGATACACAGTCAAAGAAAAAAACTCGGTTGCAATAAACATAAACAAATCAGGGAAACAAGGAGAGATTGTAAATATCGTTACGTGAGTGAGTTTTTTTTTTTCGTCAGTGTTTTGTGTTCAATACCTTCCAGGCAACACAAACACTTTATAAGGACTGTTTTCCATATGCCTTTCGCTCCGGGAGCTGGATGCGTCACACTCTTCATTGGAGAATTATCTGAACTGGTAAATGTATACTCTGTATTTATTTCTCCGTCGCAATTAGGATTTAATTATTACATAATTGTTAATATCATATCATAGCACTGAGAGGAGAGAAGGAGGGGGGGGGGGGGGGGGGCGCAGAGATAATAAAGGCCTTCTCACTTCTTCTCATGTGAAAATCGCGCAACATAGCGACTGGAACGAGTGGGTGATTATTATGTTTTATTGGCGTTTAATGACACTTTCAACAGACGGGGTTATTATTATTGTTCAGACAAAGTGGGGAGCTCAGATCGGAGTATAGGGGTGTTGTCCGGGGGGGGGGGGTACAGACAAATTCACCCTCGACAACGCCCCCGACAAAATCCCACCCGATAAAATTCCCCCGATAACCCCCCCCCCTACAAAATCCCTCCCAATTTTCTGCTAATGTAGACAAAATCGGTTCATTCCCACTAGACCAATTCCCTTTAGACCAATTCCCATGAGGCCAATTCCCAAAAGATCAATTCCCCTAAGACCAACTGGTGTGTTCTACTTTAAAAATAATTATATATCAATAATTTGATATATTTATAAATATTTGTAAATGTATTTAATGTTATTGATATTCAAGCCTGTAAATATGCAATCTGTCATTTGCAGAATGAGGTCCTCAGAGGGTGAATTTGCTGATGCTATCCCATATAGTGGGCCAGTTTATCCTCTGGGTACCTCTTTCTGTTTATGTTTGAGACCTTGGTTCTGGTTGGGGTTCACAGAGGGTAACCAAATTCGCCCTCTGGGAACCTCATTTTTGTAAAATGTCTGTCAGGCTATGTTTGGTTTAGGTGGGGTGGGCTGGGGGTGGGGTGGGGTGGGGGTGTGGAGGGAGGACGTATCTTTTTATATTTTAATGAATTGTTGTGCTATGTACTTCTTCTCACTCAGTTTCTCTCATGTTGATTGAATTTTCATATTTTGTAGTTTGCATAAATAAAAAAAATAAAAATTTGTTTTGGTCATGCAGTCATTTATTATCATAGAGAAATTTTGTCGTATATCTGAAAGGATATTTCCAGGGGTGATTTTGTCGGATGGGGTTATGTCTTGTGAAGGGGGGGGGGGGGGTTGCGGGTGGGGAGGGGGAATTTGTCACGTCTCCGTTTTCCAGTTTGTAACACGGGTGGAGTCGGGAGAGGTGGCTTCTCGAACTAGAAATATTTTTTCTTTTCAATTCATTGCAGAGTGATCGAATCTGATGTAGTGGCGAAGATACAGGTGGCCGGGTGGAGGCTTTGGGACAGTCCCGTAGATACCACCCCGTATAGAAAAATAAATTACCGGAGAAATATAGGTTTTTCGGGAACATTTTGTAGTATTATATTGATAAAAGTTACCAAAATAAAAGGAGAATGATTGACATTTAGAAGGAAACGCTTGTTAAACATTTTTTTCAAAACGTTTTCATTCTCCAGTTTTACTCCTGCCTAACACACGGGATATCACCCCCCCCCCGCCGCCCCCCCCCCCCCAAAAAAAAAAAATGGCAACAAAACCATATCACACGACTCCCTTTTGGAACAAGCTCCATACAGATTATCATGATAATGTGCATGTCCTATGATTTGTATCTATTTATTTATTTATTGGTGTTTAAGGTCACATATTTCTGCACAATGGCTAACCATGACCGTGACAGTTTTACGGGTGGAGGAAGCCGGAGTACCCGGAGAGAACCACCGAGCAACGGCGAGCAACTGTCAGCTCCCCAACATACCAACTCCACACAAGCAGGGTTAGCACTGGTTGAAGACAGGTGCACCATCGACGTGCAGTACGCCTTAGTACACAGCGCCACCGTGCCCCCACGTGGGCAATGGGGGTGAAGTGTTTTGCCCAAGGACACACGCGGTTGCCGCAGGTGGGATTCGAACCGAGGACCTCTCGGCTTGCAGCCTGCTCCTCTACCAACTGAGCCACCGCGCCCCCGTGATTTGTATCAGATTCGAGGTGGTGTCCAGAATTGGATCTCAACGAGCCGGCTTTGCCGGCGAGTTGTGATCCCATTTTTGGACACTACCGAGAATCTGATGCAAATCACAGGACATGCACATTATCATGATAATTTATTTATCTAACAATTGTATCACACAAACAGATTAAATCTTAACCCTTTACACAACGTAACGGCCAAAACCGGCCAAAGCTGTTCTCAAAAATCGCCAGTTAATTTTCATTATTTTTTCATTTTTTGTCTCAAAAACATAGGTTATGACCTCTCGTTGGAACGAGCTCGTCGAGCTCGTTCCAATGAGTGGTCATAACCTATGTGAGATAAAAAATGAAAAAATTAGTTATTCAAGAATTTTTTTTTGCAAGTGTCGTCTGCTTTTCATGTTAGGTAAAGGGTTAAATTATTTTTAAACATTTTTGGGACATAATGTTCAGTCGATCACTGAAACGCACATAGAATGTATCCATGCGTCGAGTCGGTTCTAATGGTATCCATATTTGTATGATTTTATTGAAAAATTGTGAGAATTTTTTTCGAAAAATATGAAATTTAATTAATTTTTTTTTTAAAAAGCCGTGTTAGGTAAAGGGCTAAACTTGATTAAACAAGATATTTAGGCGTGCTAGTGAATATTAATCGTATCATTGTCTTCAATTTCGGTAATACGACATTCACCGCTCACTTTCATTTTATTCTAATTTTTATTACAGGTGAGCAAAAAGAAGTCCAGCAACAATAATTCAGATTCCAGCATGGATTCAAAATCATCAAAAACTCCATGGCAATCACTGAAAACTGCGTCTAGTGAGGTAAATATCGTGTAGATGCTCCCTTCCATCATTCTTAGACAAGTATGTCGCCGTGTACTCATACCTACCAATGAGTCTTTGATACGAACCGTGCATGGACCCAGAAAGTAGGGGAGGGGTGAGAGATTCCATCCCACGTCGGCAAGGGTCTGGGGCTGCTAAAGTCTCCTGAAGCTTGAAGATTCTTCGGGCATATCAGTCGCTATATCAGTAATGAAGAATTCAGACTCCCCATCTCAGTGGCGATTATCGATGGGGCGATTGTCGATAACCGTTAACGATATCTGCCAATAAGATTAATGTCGGCATAATATCGGCAAATTTATATGTGTCGATATCATATTCAGTGACTGAATGTAATAATTTCAATATTTATTTTGCTTTCATTTTATGCTGTCTTTGTTCGATAGCAAGACTCAAATTTGAGACACCACTCTACGCTATCAAAAATTACCATTAACCCTTTACCAGCGTAACGGCCAAAAACCGATCAGCGCTATTCACAAAAATTGCCATTCAATTTGAATTTTTTTTCATTTTTTGCCTCAAAACCATAGCTTATGACCCCTCGTTGGAACGAGCTCGTTGAGCTCGTTCCAATGAGGGGTCATAAGCTATGTTTTGACGCCAATAAGAAAAAAATAGTTGTTCAATAATTTTGTTTGCAAGTGTTGTCTGCTTTTCATATTAGGTAAAGGGATAAAACTATAATAAATGTACTGACAACCAGTTGCGGTTAGGATGGGCGGATTAGGAGGGGCGGTTACCATGGGCGCCCTTCCTATTTTTGTAATTCAATTTTTTTACAAGCACAAATACCAAGGGCCACGATATTATTGGCAACAACACGTGGTCATCCGCTACCTTTGGTAGTGGATGCCCACGTGTTATTGCCGATAATACAGCTATAGGAGTAGCCCCTACTCGGGTTTGGCGTGGCCCTATATAAATTGGCGTTTTTTTCTTCAAAATTTGAATGCTGGAATATTTTGGTTGGAAAACATTGTGGCCATGTTGGAAGAAGCCAGTGGAGAGCCACACTGACATTCCATGTTCCAACATTCAGTTCCAATGAGATCCCCTCCGGGCCCCGCTGAAAAGAGTGGGATATCCCCTCTTGTGTTCGTCTCTAACTCCCCGCTATGATCGAGTGATGCTTCGCATCATGACTCACGGCTGAAATGTGCCCCCCCCCCCTCAAACCCAGAATCCTGGGTCCGTTACTGATTACTTCTACCGTAAAATAACACGGCATAAATACTGTATAAAACTGTACTATGGGGAATGCTTACCTCTTCTTGTTCAATCTTGGAGCAAACCGAGGAACTTGATATTTTGTCTTTTCATTATGTAACAGATCGAGAAAGGAGTGCGGGGGGGGGGGGGGGGAGGGCGTGGCTTGAACAGTCGACATCTAGCACAGAAACCGACCGATTTACCACGAGGCTAAGAGATATGTTTCCCCGTTGGAACCCCAGAAAGTGAAGCAGTGCTTGTTTACTATGGTAAACAAGCTCTGTTTTACTGCTAAAATGGGATTCGATAACCAATGCCTGTGGTGGAAGTGTTCTAAATTAAGCAACATGGGTTTAAACGATTGGCTGGACTTGACTTTATATCCATGTTGCAGTCACGATTAGCCATTGTGCAGAAATATGTGACTTTAAACGCAAATAAATAAATAAATAAATAAATAAATAAATAAATAAATAAATAAATAAGATATTCGAATCGACCGTGATGGTTAGCAAATGGCCTTTATTCCCAGAGCGCTAAATTCCTCGAGAAAGTTCTTGATTTGCCATACAAACTAGACCGATTAATATGTTTAACCATCTGCCGTACGCAGGGACGCCGGAAGCACGGGGGCAGCTGCCTTCCCTACCTTCCCTACCTTCGGACTATGGGGGTGAGAGAGAGAGAGAAGACAATGTCCTTCCCAGTTTCGTCACTCATTTTTCTTTCAGTAAAGCTAAAATACACCTCACATCCATTCTGGGAGCTTTCACAATTCAATGGGGGAGTTTGGAGGAGTTAGCCCCTCCCAATGGGAGGGGGCACCTACACTCAAAATCCCATATCTCGGGCGTTCGGCCTTCGAGAGATGCATGGTTCGGCATGTCATGGTGGGCTGCTGGTTCGAGTAAATGCCCTTTTTCGGGGTCCAACCCCCCTTCCCTGAATTGCTTCCGGCGCCCTGGCCATACGGCTTCAGGTTAAATATTGCAATTACCTTAAAAACTGACTCTTCTAAAACAAGGAAACCTTCGACATGAGCGCTACCATTTGGAAAAAGCAGCAATGAAAGAGTAGAATGCGTTCCTTCCGAAAAAAACAAACCTTTGCTCCACTCTACATGAACACTCCTCTTTAACAGGTAGAGTGTTAAATTATTTTTGACCATCAAAATTTGTTCAGTTGTCTTTGCCTTGTTACAATTCATGGGAGAGTGCCTGTGGGCACTCCCCCATAAATTGTAACAAGGCAAATCCTAAAAGACTAAATAAAATCACTTGAAACATAGCCACTGAATTTGAAGCCTTTAAGTTGTGGTACATCCACTTAAGAACAGAGCCCAAATATGGACTTCCGGCACTCTACCAGTTAAGCTTCCATATGATGAAATTTTAAACAGTGACAGTCGTTAACGTCCAATTTCCGGTCCAAGTAACGGTAACTTGTTGCCGGTGTAAAAGGAATGGAAGTCCGTAGGAACGTTAGTCCCTCTGGACTATTATTCCGCGGAATTATCAGAGGGTAAATTGGCCCACTGTATGGGATCTATTTAGGTCTAACATTCCTAGGAATAGTAGTCCGGAGGATCAGGCCAGAAAATAAGCAGTCTGACCTAGGACTATAATTCCGCGGAATAATAGTTCAGAGGGACTAATTTTCCTACGGACTTCGATTCCTGTTACACCGGTACATCTTCCGTAATTTTAACAGTATACATCGAAATTCTAGTAATATTGGGCTAAAGGGTCACACCTCGTGTGATATGTAGATCAGAATACATTAAGTCTCACGATTTTTTTTTATCGCACAAAGAGGATTGATTCGTCACACCATTCAGAATTCTCCAGAACACCTAATCTGTGATGCGTGGGAACCGTGAAAATTTTCGGTTCCATTTGCAATTTATTGCGACAACGCAGCGCAGACTCAACGTTCCTGGTGTTACAACGATTTCATTGACCATTTTTCAATTCTATGGGACAACGCGCATTCAAGTCGTATTTGAAATCGCAACTTTGCCTTGAATCATAAGTAAGCATTGTGTGAAGTATGAACAAGATCAGGCCAGAAAATAAGCAGTCTGACATTTGTAGAATGAGGTCCCCAGAGGGTGAATTTGATGGTGCTATCCCATACAGTGGGCCAATTTACCCTCTAATACCTCTTTCTGTTTAGCTTTGAGACCCTGTTTCAGATTGAGGTTCACAGAGGGTAAATTTAGTGATGCTACCCTGCACAGCAGGGTAGCATCACTAAATTCACCCTCTGGGGACGTCATTTTGCAGATGACAGGCTGCTTATTTTCTGGCTTGAACAAGATCTGTCCAATGAATCATGGGGGAGGAACTGTGGGTGGAGGAGGGGGGCATGATTCCTCCACTAGCATGACCAAGGCCCTTTAATATTTCTTGCCACTATGCACCGCCTCTTGCTGTGTAAAGAAATCGCATCTGAAACAGCACTAGGCGAGACCACTGTCTGAGCTAAGGCCCTGCATAGTTTCGAAATTCGATTCGACTCGATTCGAAATTGTCCCGATGATTCGAGTCGAGTCGCGCCGATTCGGTAAATTACGAATCGTTGAGATGTTCTCAAAATCCTATATCAAGACTATTCTCGAACTCTTCTGCTGTCATCAGGTCTCCTGGACAGGAGGGGATGGGGTCGGGGTTGTCCTGAATAGGAGACCTGATGATAGCAGAAGAGTTCAAGAAGGTACCGCTTCCGAACTACTTTGTCCCGTTATGAAATATTCCGCATTTTAATTGATTTTCCCATACAGACTAGACGCCGCTGCAAACTTGAGTGGAGACTTACAATATTTACGATTGTATTTATTTATTTATTTATTTATTTGGGTTTATCGACACTTCCGGCAACCAGGGTCACCTTATGTCAGCGAGTTTTATGCGTGGAAGAAGCCGGAATACCCAGAGAGAACCACTGAGCAACGGCTAGCAGCCGTCTGACTCTCTAACGTACTAACTCCACACAAGCAGGGTTAGCATTGGTTGAAGACAAGTGCACTATCGACATGCAATACGCCTTACTACACAGCGCCACATTGTGCAATCGGGATTAAGCGCCTTGCCAATAGACACAACGAAGTTAACCCTGGCGGGGATCGAACCGTGGACCTTTCGGTTTGAAGTCCAATACCGTTACCTCTGAGCCACCACGTTCCCATTCACAGTTGTATAAGTGGGGGAAATATCTTCAGCACGAAGAGGCTAAAGATTCAATTTGATATTCGATTCGATTCGAAATCTCCCGTCTGATTCGATTCTTGATTCGATTAGCCCTCAATTTGAGATTGAGAACCCCAGTCTAAGCGTTAAATTTTTACTTTTTCGCATCGCAATCAACACTCGTGTCGCGCCCATCGTGTGCAGTACTTCAACATTCACCTCTTTCAAGTTCTTCGTTGTCCTGTATGCATAGAATAACCCCTATAGGAAATTTGACCTGGCAACGAGTCTGTATACGATTGCCAATGATTGTGGTTACCATTGTTTGTAAAACCCTCTATTCTTTTGGTTCATTACAAATGTTTACTTTATAGACGAGTTTGAAAACTGTTGTGCATTTATCAAATATATACAGTTCGTGCCTCTCACAAACACTTGTCTTTTTATTGTTTGGTTTTCCTGTTACAAAAGCAAATATATTGATCAAAACTGAATAAGAATGAAAGACCTATTCACCACCGGAAAAAAAACTATCATTTAATCGTTTTAGTCTTGGTGTGCAGACACGATACAAAACATTTCTTGGTACATGGAACAGAGGAGGGGATAGATGTTTCAACGTTAATTGGGTCAAAATCCTCTTAACTCTTTTGGCGCGACGGGCGACAAAAGTCGACAGACGGCTGACCGTGTAAAGGTACTGCAGTAGTCATTTTAGCCAACTGTGTGTGTCCATTTCCAAGTGCTTTTTACCCTTTACCCAACGCAGACGATATCAAAATTTATTATTTTAAATATAATTTTTTCAAATTTTTCAAAAAATTTCAACAAAACCATATCATGTGACCCCTCGTTGGAACGAGGTCGTCGAGCTCGTTCCAACGAGGGGTCACATGATATGGGGAGATGAGTCATTCCCCTCCCAATCCCCTCCATCCAATCCCGGATACGCGGTGTGTGTGTGTGTGTGTGTGTGTGTGTGTGTGTGTGTGTGTGTGTGTGGGTTATAAAAATGTGTTGCAAATGTTTTAAAAATCTTATAAAAATGGCACACAGGGCTTGATGTACTAACTTACCCCGACACATACAAACTGCAACCATTAATTCTTTTGGTGCGGAATAATCTGCGAAACAGAATTCTTAGCGCCTAATATTCATCAGGAATTTTACAAAAAGTATAGGTTGTTTGACTAAAGCGTTATTATTTAAAAGATGTTCTTATGATCTCATTGACAGTTTTCAAATGATTTTCTGTATATATTTAAATGGCACCTTTATACTTTCAAGGGACGATATCGTTGTTCATGGATAGGACATAAATGGAGCATGAAGCATAGGAATACGTATGTTTGTTCAAGTCTTTACCTAACGAATCGGCCGCACCTCCCCCAACCCCCCCCCCCCCCCGCGTTATATGCAAATTCAGCAGTTGAAAAAATATTATTTTTCAAAAAATTTCAACAAAACCATATCATGTGACCCCTCGTTGGATTTTTTTTGAAAAATTAAGAAAAATGATATTTAAAATAATACATTTTGATATCGTCTGCGTTGGGTGAAGGGTTAATGATCATAAAAAATGGATTACTAAATCATTATAACGATTAAAGAGTCCATCATGACGATTTTAATAAATCGATATAATCATGAACCCTCTCCTGATCTCGCCGCTTTCCTGACTCAGTTACAGTCTTCGGAAGCAGGTAGATTTAGTTGTATCATCCCCCCACCCCATCGAGAATCATAGATCCCCTGCCGCAGATTTTCCGGTGACTCTGAAACGACCGGCTAATATATATGGTGTCTTCCCACTAGACCAATTCCCTTTAGATCAATTCCCTTTAGACCCATTCCCTTTGGGGCAATTCCCTTTAGGCCAATTCCCAAAAGACCAATTCCACTTAGACCAACTACATACTGTTATTGATTAAGGGTTGATTTGGGATAAATAAGAAAACATTTATTTACTGATAAGCACTTATTTGATAAAAAAATATTTATATGCATAACATACATAAAATATAGGTTTACAACATTTCAGTATAGCTCAGTACATATAACATTTTACAAAAATGAGGTCCACAGAGGGCGAATTTGGTGATGCTACCCTGCATAGCAGGGTAACATCACTAAATTTACCTTCTGTGAACCTCAACCTTAATCAAGGTCTCAAACATAAACAGAAAGAGGTACCAGAGGATGAACTGGCCCACTGTATGGGATAGCATCAGCAAATTCACCCCTGGGGACCTCATTCTGCAGATGGCAGCCTGCTTATTTTCAGGCTTGAATATCAATGACATTAAATACGTTTATAAATATTTATAAATATATCAAATTATTGATATAGAATTATTTTAAAAGCAGAACACACCAGTTGGTCTTAGGGGAATCGGTCTTTTGGGAATTGGCCTCATGGGAATTGGTCTGAAGGGAATTGGTCTAGTGGGAATGAACCTAATATATTACAAGTGAATACAGAAACATATTATCGAATGACCGGAATGCTGATTCTATTTTTGTTTTAGTTTAACAGGCTTGGCAGTTTCAGGACAGCGATTTTTTAGCTCTCCTTACTGCCCTCCTGAAAGAATTAAGGAGAGCGAAAAATTGCCCTCCTAAATATTTTGGTCTGGGATGATTGAGATTACATGTAATATTTTGTATTGTGCTCACATTCAATTTTTGTTGTAAACCAAAAATGTAATTTAACTTCGAAGTCACATAACATCACGTAATTTCATTTTGAAAGTGGTTTAGTGGTAAAAGGTAATGG
Source organism: Pictodentalium vernedei (assembly GCA_031216915.1). NCBI lineage: Eukaryota > Metazoa > Mollusca > Scaphopoda > Dentaliida > Dentaliidae > Pictodentalium > Pictodentalium vernedei. Next base: position 304,336,080 of record CM062288.1, read on the forward strand.
CTGCAACCATACCCAAACACAGTTGCAATCATTTGAAGCAAAATGGGTCACAGCAATATTTTTTTTTCTGTCAGTTTCAAGTTCAACAACTGACATCACAGTTTGAGGGGTAATTATTCAAGGAATATTGACACTATAATATACTACCATTACTACTATCCTGTCACTTGAAGCACTTGCACCAGGATGTGACTGTAGATTCAAGCAGACCTGTTGTCCAAGAAAATCATACGCCTACTACTACCACCTTCAACCCCCCTTGGGGGGTTGAAGGTGGTAGTGGTAGGCGTATGACTTTCTTGGACAACAGGTCTGGGTACACACACAGGTCTTGTCAAGTGTGTGTTCGGTTGTTGAGTGAGACATCTAGATGTCTAAGAGATTTCGCTTTACCTTAGTAAAGTTAATAAAATCACTGATGTAGTCTGTTGGTTTCAGTTTCAATGAGTTCGTTCAACTGGATACTTAAAATGCTGTGTAAAGCTAATTGCTCTCCTAAACTGATCGAGGAGAGCGATTTTTTGCCCTCCTGCATTTTTCAGAATGCCAGGCCTGGATTAATTGCACTGTGGCGCACTAACAGTACGCACACATTGTTTCATTTCAGTTTAAGGAAGACGGTAGAAAGTTTGCCAGGTTTGTAAAGCATAAATTAAGTTTAAAGAAGAACGGAAAGACAACCGTCAAATCGATACAGATATTACCGGAGGGTGACGAGTTACGATGGGCACGAAGATCAGCCAGTAGTGCTAACAGTAAAACTAGTGTAGGAACGAGTAGTTCCGTGGACAGTAGAACGAGTGACTCCCAGACGGAAATTGTGAATGATTTGGATGACGAATTCTATTTCGCCCAGTCGTGATGACATGTGTGGGTGAAGTCGAAGATCTTGTGGTGCTATTAGCGTAAGTAGAATTCAGTACTGAAATGGTTAACCGCACAACCGGTTTGAAACCAGTTACCTACCTAACCGATTAGAAAAAAAGTGAATGTGTTATCCGAAATATCGATAGTGATCGTCATTCCACGATTAAAACGTAGTAAATCTGCCGCTTCTCCTTTGGGATAGATTACACCTCGAAGCCCGTGTTGCCTGTATTGAGAAATAATCTACTCCGGAGTACAAGACTTCGTTAATAATCGGTAATTTCCGTGAGTAGAGTAATCGCAGCAACTATGCCATAGTATTATACGAACGAACGTTGTCGAGTACTCGACAACGTTCGTTTTGTATACACACTACGGAATAGTTTCTGCGAATACTGTTTTCCAACCCCAACAGTTTTTATCCCTATTAGGTGAAATAATGGCCACAGATAACCGGATATTTTCCGGCTATAGCTCTTGGTTAGTCAGTTGTGAAAATGAGCCAACCGTTTCAGTCCTAGTAGAATTATGCTCAATAATTTGACTGCGGAGCTCGGCTGTATAGGACCTATTTACTGTGGAGCTAGGCTTTACAGGACCTTGCGAAGCTTCGAATTTCGTTTCGTCATCATACCAATCATTCTATCCGAATCGCTTTGATTAGAAGATTTTCGAAACGTCGAGATAATCTCAAATGTTTACCCAGACTACTGTTTACTCTTGAATTCGTTTTCTCCTATCTGGTCTCATGTCTCCTCTTGAACTATTCTCCTATCATCAGGTCTTCTGTACGGGAGGGGGTGGGGTTGTCATGTGCGGGAGACCTGATGTCTCCCATACGGACACCCCCCCCCCCTCCTGTACACTGCAAAAAATATAGGTTCTCTTTGGAACCAAAACTGGTTCTAATCTTGTCCCTAAGATGGAACAAGCTCTGTTTAAACAGTATTTATTTCAAATCAAATAAATTTATAAAGATTAACATTAAATATTAACAGAATTAAACATAAATTGAGGAGGTTTCAGCCGTAAGTTTAGAGCTTATACGAGGTTGTCTCAAATCATTATTAAGCAAAGGAGATATGAACAGTTGGCATATCGAACCAGTTTTGGTTCTATACAGAACCAAAACTGGTTCGATATGCCAACTGTTCATATCTCCTTTGTTTCAAAATGTTTGGCGACTGCGTTGAATAAGCTCCAAGTTTACTGCTGAGTCTACTTCAGTTTATGTAATATTCTGTTAAAATTGAATGCTAATCTTGGTAAATTTATTTGATTTGAAATAAATACTGTTTAAACAGAACTGTTCCATCTCAGGGACAAGATTAGAACCAGTTTTGGTTCTAAAGAGAACCTATATTTTTGCAGTGTACGGGAGGCCTGATGATAGAAGAAGAGTTCAAGAAGATTCCGCTTCCGAAACTACTTTGGTTTCGTTCTGAAATATTCCGCATTTTTGGATTAACTTGTCAACACGGACGAGTCGGCGTTGAATACAATGCTGGAGTGGAGACTGGCAGTATTTACGGGCGTATGAAAGTGCCATATTTACAAGTTAAAGAACCTTAAGATTCGATTCGAGCTGCGATTTGATTCGAAACCCTCTGCCTGGTTCGATCTCAAATTCGATTCGACACGAAATTTGAGATGCGTTTTAGTTGATGTACGGAATGGCTAGGTTGGTACATGTTTGGTCATGTTATAAGAGAGCCCCCTCCACATAGAATCAGACGACCAATTATCAGCAATCATTACAGGCATCGTTACACGCTCGCGACTCAACAACTCCTACCATTTTGCGAGAGCGGAGAGGTTGCGACAACGGAGTTAATATACAACGGCAGTCATGCACCGACGTTGTCACACATTTGTACATGTACTTTTAAATGATTGCATGTAGGATCTAGATTCTCTACCAAAACACACCTCACCACTCTCCCTCTATAGTGCAGCTACAAACGCAACTCCGAATCACTGCAAAGGAATAACCAACTCTGCTATCTTTATAACAACTTTCTGTAAAATTATTCCATGGGAGAAATGCTTTTTGCCTGTAAATAAGAACCTTAGATCTGAATAAAATATAGAAAAAATAGAAAGAAAATTGAGATTCGCAAGGTTCTAGTTGGCTGCTTATTCACGATATGACTTCGTAATGTTAACTCTTTATCTCACACCATTAGACGACAGCGCTTGCAGTTAAAAAAATATTAACGAAAAGCACTTTAAAACAGCCAAAACAACATCTGGACGTCATCTTCACATTTTGCCCAAAACTGTAGTTTACTGTGATTTAGAACCTCATTGAAACAATGTTAATAATTTCAGAGTGTGATATTTATTAACTGAATTGAGAATTAGTAGCCCTAACGTATAAAAAGGCAGACATTGGCAACCGTAAATACCAATGGAAAATCGACTAAATCATTAGAGTTCCCGAGAAGTCGAACATTAGGAACATTTTATCATTAATTGCCTATTTAACAGAAAAGCGTCGTGAGGCGTTCTTCGATGACAAAGCCGAGAATGGGAGTGAATAAAATGAATTCCTGACAATTAGGGGTTAGGTTTATGTTTGTTTATTGGTATCTAACGGCACTTTTAGTAACATGGTCATATCGTGTCAGATATTATGAGTGTTGAAGATCCATTAAAACGCAACATCATCTGTAACATGGTCAGGTTACTCTTTGAGGAACGATCAAGAACTTCGATTGTAAATTGTTAATTTTGTGTCTATTATTTACTTAGAGAGTTCGCCGTAGTCCTCAATGCGTTGAAAGTTTTTGAATTGAAACTGGTGTCTTCGAGGCCTTAAATATACTTGAACTTTGTGCATTGGCCTTGAAAATCCTTGGTTTTTTAGGGACGTCCCGTACAGATTGGGAAGTAAGAGAAAAAAATATTTGAGGAATGGCTTAGCAGTTGTTTTTGTCAAGTGTCGTCTGCCTATTCAGGCAGACGACACTTGGCTGAAAACAACTGCTTAGGTTACAAACGTATCTTGTTCACTTTTTGTCAAACGTCTGTATGAGTCTCTGTCGTACATCTCCGAAGAAGAACAGATTCGACGAGGTGTAACTAATACATGTTTTCTTTATATGAGGTCACTCTCAAAGATATATGCATACAGCTTGTGATTGTCTCAGAATTTGTCCAAAAGGTACCCGGAAATGGCTTGAAAGGGTCTTTGAATTATCCTCGTCCTAGAAACAATGAACACTTGATTGATTAGCATTTTTCGTATCAATATTTGTTGTTAGAATTTTAAGTGTTTGACGTCGCGTTGTTATTGTGTGTCACTGAACTTATCATATCTCATCTCACCTTTCTAACCATGAATTCCAGAACGTTATTTCCATGCAGAGTATTATTTACATAAAATGAGGGTGCGCGGTAGCTCATTGGTTACGGCATTGGACTTCAAACCGAAAGGTCAATGGTTCGATCCCTGCCAGTGGTAACTGCGTTGTGTTCCTGGGCAAGGCACTCAATCCCGATTGATTACGTGGGATCACGGTGGCACAGTGTGCTAAAGCGTACTACACGTCGATGGTGCACTAGCCAAATCTAACCCTGCTTGTGTGGAGTTAGTATGTTGGGGAGTCTGATAGTTGCCCGTCGCTGCTCAATAGTTCTCGCCGGGTACTCCGATTTCCTTCACCTGTAAAACTGTCCGACACGAGGTGACAGTGGCTGTCGAAAAGTGTCGTTAAACCCTAATAATAATAATAAAAAAATTATATGAAATGGGCTTCTGTATCTTGTGTTTGTGGGTAGCTACGCTGGAGCAAAGAGAACGGTGTAGTTACCCCGCGATCTCTAAGAGAGGGGAATGAAGAATGAATGCTTGCCAACGAAACCTACGTGGTGCTGGAACTCGTAAAATGAAACGCTCTTGACTGGGATTTGTCGATGGCATTCCCGTGATATGAGCTTGTCTGACACTTTTCGTAAAACCTCCGGGACAAGCTGGTTTGAAAACCCCCTTAGGTTGTCGTCAGCCGTTCATTAGAATGACTGGTAATGAAATTTCAGTATCATATCCCAGTTCAACGTGATCTGACTTGAGTGTTTAACATGGGCAGGGGACACGGTATTACCTGCGACAACACGTGGACACCCACTCCTGGGGAAAGTGGATGTTCAAGTGTTGTCACGGATGTACCGTATCCTATGGATACAGTGATAACTCTCGAAAAGAATCCTCTGAAGGTTCTGACGTTCCACTTTTCAAAACTTCCCTACACCACACTGACGAAAGTGGAACACGCCTCTAGTGCTCGGCCTTAACTCTCCGCTTCGCTTGCCGCGTGATGCTTCGCAACACAATCCATGATTGATATGTGGAGCGCCTTCGCAAACTCTTCGATCCGCTTGTGATTGGAGCATTATTACATCTAAGGCGTGGTCTACCGCCTCTGTTTGGAGCATTGTAACATCTAAGACGTGGTCTATGACCAGAAATTACCATTAAGGGCCTTGCTCTTCGGAAAAGTAACCCTTTATGTAGGAAGATAATCTTCAGAAGATGCTCCCATGATATGACTTGCATCCTTCGCCTTTCTATCCTCTTTCCTCCCCATGTGTAGGGAAGTTCTGTAGCTATTTAATCCTGATCGAAAGCCTATTTTCATGGCTATATATGTCAGGGATGTCTTGTGAATTGGCTTTTTAGTAAGTAAATTGGAGAGTCTGACACTTTCTCGCCACTGCTCGGCAGTTCTTTCCGGGTACACCGGCTTCCACCACCTGTAAATCTGGCCTACAAGATGTGACTTTGGTCGTTTCGTTAAGCCCCAATAAACAAACTTGCAAACAAATTGTTGAACAACTGCAATTTTTTCAATTTTTTTTCTTTCCAAACATACATTATGACTCTTCATTGGAACTAGCTCGTTCTTATAGGGGATCATAAGGAAGAACACAATCGGGGTTGATTCAACGACCCAAGTTAGAGTTTTTGAAGTGTTTATGTATTTACACCACGACAAAACTTGCATTAACCCTTTACCTAACATGAAAAGCAGACGACGCTAGCAAACAAAATTCTTGAATAACTAATTGTTTTCATTTTTTTGTCTCAAAACATAGGTTATGACCCTAAGTCATAACCTATGTTTTTGAGACCAAAAATGAAAAAAATAATGAAAATTAAGGGCGATTTTTGTGAAAAGCGCTGGCCGGTTTTGGCCGTTACGTTGGGTAAAGGGTTAAGTGAATGAAGTATAGATTTTTAAACAAATATCACTCTCGAGGCCTCGGCTTCAGCGTTCTGCTTACTTTTTTGCGTGACACTCTCTTATTACACGCCTGTTCTTTGAAATCCCCATCTACAATAGCTCTAAACCATGCAGAAAGTGAAAATCTGTCCCGCTCACATGTGCGGAACGGAAATCGTTGACGGACTATTTTTAAATAAAAGCGTAATTTCACTGGAATTGACTACAAATCGTGCACCGCAATTACAATTTGAATCGCTAGCGGTAGTTACACGTCGTTCCCTAAGTTTTAATGTGTTCTATGTGCCAGTAGGCACATAGAACACATTGGAATCCAGAGGACTAAATAGTAACACAGGTTCCCCTCGCAAATTTGGTTGGCGATAAAATGCGTATAGATAGGAAGGCGTGTAATAAACATAAAATGACACGCGCGTGTGTCGTTCTGTGTAATTATGTCGCTGCATTTATGTCGTAACATCAATCAGATACGCAAAGACCAGTCAGATGCGTTCTTTCTTAATCTTCATACACGTAGACCAGATTCTACGTGGTTGTGTTGTAGCACATTTCTCAATGTCTGTATTGTACTGAATAACGTTGAGTACCGCAACAATCGATGTGTAATAAGCTCAGCGATGGTGCCAGAAAAGTTTCACGCGGAAAGGGGAATAAGTTGGGGACAGGTTCTCCAATAAGGTGGCAAGTCCGTATGTGGCCTTTTAGGACCATAGCATTGCAATTAGACAGCTGTGGTAAGTCCGCAAGTGGTATTCGGTTATTGTAGACATCTGTGTGGGTTAGGAACCTGGGCAGATATTTTCGACATGTCAGTGTAATGGTCGTACACAGAAGGTTCTTTCGGCAGAGAGGGTTTTTCTCTTCCCTGATAAAATAAACCCCTGTCATTACATTATGGATAACTGGTTAATGCTCCGGCTTCAGAGATATATCACTAACTGTTAAGAATTCATCTTGTATATGCCATGGGTTTTTTTTTGCTTTTTTGGGTAAAAGTAACGGGTCCCCAAACAATGGTGCGTATGGTCGTCATGCTGTGTATTTGTATTCCTTTCTGCAGTTTAACCCTTTCTAATTTTAAAGACAGACGACACTTGCAAACACAATTCTTGAATAACGTTTTTCTTCATTTTTTACGTAAAAACATTGCTTATGACCCATCACTGGAATGATCTCAACGAGCTCGTTCCAGTGAGGGTTAATAAGCTATGTTTTTTAGGCAAAAAATAATGAAAATTAAATGGTGATTTGTGTGAACAGCCCTGACCGATTTGGCCGTTACGTTGGGTAAAGGGATAAATCAAGCAGTGGGTTGGAGATTGTTAAAATAAAGAGATGTGCAGTGTGTGTGTGTGTGTGAGAGAGAGAGAGAGAGAGAGAGAGAGAGAGAGAGAGAGAGAGAGATAAAGTGTGTCTGAGAGTTGAGTGGGGATGATTGTGTGGTGGCCGGCAGGGTGGCAAATGGGAGTCAAAATCTAGGGGCACATGCCCTCCTATGCCCCTCCCAGCGCCATCACTGAATAAGCCATATTTTGTACGAAAAAAAAATAATAAAATTAATAAGTTTGTCAACAGCAGTAGCCGGTTTTTACCGTTACGTTTCTGAGGGTTTAAGAAGTCGCCATTTTCTATATTTTATGAAATGAGTGTTTTGAAATTTATAAACCTTATCCACATCCACCAGATTCGATTCGAGCTGTGAGATAAACCGAGTTGAAAAGTAATCCTCGGTTCCAGTCGATTTCAGTGGATGAGGTTCATAAATTCCGAAGAGACTCTTGACCAGTTTGATATCCTGTTTATCACACAATCTCACTGTCGAGTTCAAAAGATATCGGGATTTCAACCAAAAAGTTTTGGAAAAGGAGAAACCGTTTCTATACTGAAATTGTGTCATTTGCACTTGACTTTATGACTCATGTTGTTATTTAAAGTTACAACTCGGAATTTTGGATGGGAATTACGTAACAAATATATTTTCTCATTGCAGAATTGTTCATCCGTTGGTGTGTGCACTTCATTCGCCATTCATAAAGAACTGAGGAATGTGGAAATTCAGTCATGTATTTTTGTGGGTCTCAGACTGATGAGAAAAATTTGTATGGAGAATTACTGGAAAAAGAACTGACAAATCGAAGTGACATTATGGTGTGAGAAATTTTTGTGATAGTAGAATCGTCCAAACCTTCTTTCACACACACGTACTTAAGTTTTGCCTTGTTTACACTTGATGTGATATGGAGACGCAGATAATGATAGATGGGTACGATGACCGACATCGATCTGGGTGGAGTGGGTAGATGTGGCACTGTCATATAAGGGCACACTTTTATATAACAAGGGTGGCCCATGCGCCCAGATGGCATGGTAGGAACACAATACGCAAAGCTATGTTTAACCCTTTACCCAACGTAACGGTCAAAACCGGCAAGCGCTATTCTCAAAAATCGCCAATTAATTTTCATCATTTTTTGTCTCAAAAACATAGGTTATAACCCCTCGATGGAACGAGCTCGACGAGCTCGTTCCAACGAGAGGTCATAACCTATGTTTTTGAGACAAAAAAATGAAAAAAAATTGTTATTCAAGAAGTGTCGTCTGCTTTTCATGTTAGGTAAAGGGTTAGGACTCGCGTACGTTTACATAGAGAAAAAAGCACATTTTGGGCTCACTGTCGAAGCATTGGGGGTATTTGTTACATATAGAGCAAAAGAGTGCAACAGTGGCGCTTTCCTGGGAGGAATGTGGGAACGCTTTTTCCGAGGAGGAACGGCGTTCCCCCGCCATTGCAAGACCTGGATTTGCTCGATCTTGACGAATGTCCAACTCACTGAGCAGCTTGGAAGACTCTGAAGTGCTCGCTGTGTTGAACTCGACTCTGAAGTCCGCGGCAGAGACAATCAAACGAGAGAATCTTTGGTCACATCGCTTAACTCTTTGAACCCTCATGGTACCTTCCATGTCAGTTCCATGGCAGCAGTTGGAATAGTCTACCTTCGTTATTTGGGGGTAGACCAATTAATATTTTTGACTGGTCTACCACACATAATCACTAAGCAACCACCCACGTTATACTGTTGGTCGTATAACAATCCTGGAAAGGAAAAGCGGGCTTTCGGGTTCAAAGAGATAAGAGGGAAGGAATCTGCACACTCTCTTCCTGCTAACTTCCTGCAACATCTCTGGCTGTCTCTTTCAACCACTTCTATTTCTGGGCCACCGGTTCCTATGTCCATGCAATGAACCCCTAACCACAAGTGCAACTTCCGGTACGTGTTTCATTCCTGTGAACAGTATTATGTATGATATTGTGAAGTAGTGGAGAGTTTATGTTTTCTATATATATTTTTATTTTTACAGTATGTTGATAGCCATGTAGCCCCAGACGGACATAAGCTCCAAAACAGACATCCTACTTTCAGCAAAAACTTTTCTTCAAATTATCTCCCTTTCAAACAGAATCTCGATCATGCACTTTACAGATATCGTCCCACAGTGATGGATAGTTAAGAATGAATGTAATGCAGACGACATCCCTAGAGCCTTTATTTTTTGGCGATAAAGAAACTTGGACTCCAATCTATCCAGCAAACTGAGATAAAATTCGCTACACACAAAACCCTCCTTTCAAATTTTGATTATTTTATCATTTTTCTTTCATTTTTTCATGAACATTAACGTTCCAATTAAGAACCACGAACGATGATGTGATTAAAAAAATGCCGACAATCGGAGGTATTTGTAAAAAAAATATTCACACTTTAACCCTACACCAACCGAAACCGCCAGCGATATTCACGCAAATCGCCATTCAAATTCAATTATTATTTTCATTTTTGTCTCAAAAACATAGCTTGAGACCCTGTCATTGGAACGAGCAAATTGCCAGTTATTCAAGAAAATGTCGTCCGCTTTTCAGGTTGGGTAAATGATTTATTAAAATAATTATTTGAAAACGTTTTCACCACAACCAACTTTACGACTTGTCTATTTTTCGAGCTTCTTCTGTTAGCATTTATCCTACGTATTGGACAGTCGTATACTATATTAGGGGTGGCGGAGGGGCATTGCCCCCCCCCCCCCCCTCCAGGAATTAGGGAAGATATGGGCTCCGAGTCAAGGAGTTGGAGAGTTTCATACCAAAATCAAAATTTTCTCACAACGGTTCGTTGTGAGAAAATTTGAATTTTTTGGTATGAAACTCCCCAAAACTTTACTCAAAAAAACATTTGGATGGCTTGTAACTAACACCAAAATTTGGTCTTTTACGTTAATATTCTACATAAATATCTCTCAGAGTAGGGACCTTGGACTCGGAGTAGGGCCCGCAAACAAGTCCTGCAAATGCGGGATACATTTTGTGCGTTACTAGATGGAATGGATGGGAGATAAAAAAAACCAAAACAACAATGCTTCGATGTCCTTTAAAAAATTTCCCGGACTCATAGGCCCCCCCCCCCCCAAAATATTTGAGAAAAATTATTTTCTGTCGTGTTATGTATTTATAGCACGATCGAAGTGGAATTAAGTGACTGAAGGCTAGAATTTAAAGAGAAAATACCATCTTCGGCGGTCTATGGAGCCCGGGAAGTGACAGGCTTCTCTCTTTTTTTTATTTCGTTTTAACGAAATATTATTTCGTTTTAACGAAATACTATTTCGAAATAACGAAATAATATTTCGAAATAACGAAATAATTATTTCGAAATAACGAAATAATATTTCGAAATAACGAAATAATTATTTCGTTTTAACGAAATATAATTTCGAAATAACGAAATAATATTTCGAAATAACGAAATATTATTTCGTTTAAACGAAATAATATTTCGTTATTTCAAAATATTATTTCGTTATTTCGAAATAATATTTCGTTAAAACGAAATAATTATTTCGTTATTTCGAAATATTATTTCGTTATTTCGAAATAATATTTCGTTAAAACGAAATAAAAAAAAAGAGAGAAGCCTGTCACTTCCCGGGCTCCATAGCGGTCTGTTTACATTCTTGCGTGACATTGTTTTATGTCGAAGCATTTCATTACATCATAATGTCAGTCAGATGCATGACGACCAATCAGATATGTTCTTACATGGCGTTCTTCATGTAGGTCGGATTATAATCGCGGCGTTGCATGCACATCTCTCAATGTCTCTTGTATTGTGTAACGTTGAATAACACGCAACAGAGATTGCCCCAATAAGGACCACAGGCTATGTTTCGCAAGCAACGCAAAACTTGAAAAAGAAGGAGACCTTTTGGTTTGTCGTGGGAAAAATCGAAACTCGTTTTCTGGCCGTATTAAATTGCTAAGTTAGGGGATATTCTGTTATGTGACACTCTGTTGGAAAGAGCTAAGAGACCCTTTTAACATCATGTTATGTAACGGGTTTTTATCAGCAAACGAAAAGACACGCCATGTTTTGACTATCAATGCTGAAGACATGGCAGTCCATCCCACGTAAAATATAAGTAAGAAAAGTAAAAAGTCTGCCAGAGAGCCCCTTGGCCCCTTGTCTGGTTAAATGCGAAAGCGAAGATATTTGTCATGCAGAGGTGGGTAAGCAGCACACTCCTCCCCCAACAGAAAATGATTTTTATTGTATTAGCTGTATATTTTCCATGGAAATAAGCAATCTGTCATTTGCAGAATGAGGTCCCCAGAGGGTAAATTTGCTGATGCTTGCCCATACAGAGGACCAATGTAACCACTGGGTACCTCTTTCTGTTTAGGCTTGAGACCTGTTTCAGATTGTGGTTCACAGAGGGTAAATTTGGTGATGCTGCCCTGCTGTGTAGGGTAGCATCACAAAGTTCGCCCTCTGGGGACCTTATTCTTCGGATAACAGTCTACTTATTTCCACGTTAGCGTACAGGCCAAATCCACCCAGGGCTATTGCGAAGTCGCCATTCAGATTTTAGTCTATAGCGTTTTTGCTTCCAAAACATACAGCCCCCCCCCCCCTTCCACCCCCACACTCCCAGTTCCGTCGATCTCGTTGCGATGATAAGTCATGAACTATATATGGCAAGCAAAAACTAAAACGGTTAGTTATTAGGAACGCATTTGTGTCGTCTGCCCATCGTGTGAGGTTAAAAGAGTACACGAAGGCTTCTGGCTGGGATGGTAGTATTTGCATTAATAATTGACAATTCAGGAGAGAAAAATATCCAGGCAGAATATCAGATACCTTCCGGGATTATCGTATGTTGTGATTAATTATTCAATTTTTTTCTTAGTGCAAGATGCAAGACTTTTTAAGTACATGACAAAAGTGCGTGACAATGGAGGCGAAATGGCCAAGTCAACAGAGGCATAAAACTCTCGGGCCATGCATTAAATTCTGTAAAGAATTGGACGCTATTATGAGCTGTTTAGTTGCCCACTTTTCATGGAGTTTGCGCGCAGACTAGAGTTGGTGTAGTGTAATGTCCCTTCACTCATAAAGATATACAAATATTCTTTCGTGTCCTAGTTATAGAAATTCCAATCAATAAGTATTTAATTCATCTTGAAAATGTCAGGATATTAACACCACTAGTGGAGTAATCATAAAACTATAGTTGTGGAGAGTTTTCTTTCATAATTAAATAGGCTAACATGTCTAATAGTATTGGGTATGTCATTAAAAATTCTGTCAAATCAAATCTAGATTTCTTGCGTTGATTAAAAAAAATGAACATTTATGGCATTTTTTAAAAAGATTTTTAGACTGATCTCTATGGAACTGGATTCCTGCAACACCAGAGAAAAATATTTCCACTGACGCTCCCCCCCCCCCCCCTCTTTATGACATTTTGTTTAGATTTTTAGTCTGATCTCTATAGAACTGGAATACTGGAACGCCAGTGAAAAGTATTTCTACTGACGCTGCCCCCACCCGTCCAATATGGCGTCGAGTCAATCAATGCGATAAACTCCTCCCAATTCATGACGTTCGGTGACGTGAAAGCTGTTACGCTGTGAATGTAGTCACAGCGTAATAGCTTTCACTTCATCAAACATCATGGTGTTTCCTACCGCGGGAACTAATTACACTTTATCAACTTTGGTAATCCCGGCACTAGTTTTTGTCGATAACAACTAAAATATGTTATGAAGATTCGATTTACATTACCATGAGAAATGTGCACAAAACTAACGTATACATTTTCCACAGACTAAGCTGAGGATATTCTATTGTTATCTGACACTATGTCGGAAAGAGCTAAGAGACCCTTTTCACCAACATGTTACATAACGGCATTTTATCAGCAAAGGAAAAGACACGCCAGGTTTTGACCATCGGTGCCAAAGAAAGACAGGGAAGTCCATCACATATAAAATGTAAGTAAGAAATGTGAAAAGTCTGGTAGAGCCCTTTGGCTCCTGGTCTGGTTAAATGAGAAAGCGAAGATCCTTGTCAGGCAGGGACGTGTAAGGAGCACACTCCTCCCAAGCGAAAATGATCTGTCATTTGCAGAATGAGGCCCCCAGAGGGTAAATTTGCTGATGCTTTCCCATACAGTGGACCAATGTATCCTCTGGGAACCTCTTTCTGTTTTGGTTTGAGACCTGATTCAGATTGTGGTTTACAGAGGGTAAATTTAGTGATAGAGATGCTGCCCGTTGGGGAATCTGACAGTTGCTCAGCACAGTTTGGTTGTTCTTTCCGTATTCTCCGACTTCCTCCACCAGTAAACGTGTCCGACACGAGGTGACCCTGCCTGTCGAATGTGTCGTTAAACACCAATAAATAAATAAATAATTAATTAATCCAAATTAATTAATTAATTAATCAATCAATCAATTAATTAATTAATTATTTAATTAATTAATTAATTACCTTTAACTTACTGATTGCTGGAAGCCGATATTTGGGATCTAATCTAATGTGCAGGTTCCACAACTAAAATGCTTCATAGTTTGTGGATCTGTTTCATGTATTCTCTAAGTAAAATTATTTAGTCTGTGTGCATATGTCTTATAACAATTCATTAGGTAGTACCTATAGTATCTCTCTAATAAACTGTAACAAGGTAACAACTTGTGAACAAATTTTGACGACTAAAAATAATTAAGCATTCTACCCGTTAAAATCAATTAATTTTGTTGTCAGTGAGAAGTTTTTTTGAGAGATTGGCACATTTGTCAGAATTTGACATCGCGTGTAAATTATTTATTTTTGATGTTGGAATAATTTTGTAAATTTGAATCACAAGATAAATAAAATATGTCTTTATGTTTCAAATCTCGTCTGTGTTTCATTTAATTTTGGAATAACAAAGAACTGTTAATTGTTGCCTTCCCTTGTCAGTTGTCTCATTTTTTAGCTTAACTTGACAAAATCAAGATAAGCTGTTGCCATCACGCGCGCGGAAGTCTGTTAGTCGGTGAGTCTGTGAGTCTGTGAGTCAGTTCACATTTTCCTTTAGCACGGGCTACACCCCGCAGTTCTTGTCTGATCGTCACGAAATTTCATATGCAGGTTTGGGGTCATGTCTAGATGAGAACGTCCCCTTTTGGTCGCGATCGGTCAACCGGTATGGCTGCCCTAGCCCAAAACCCGAAAACCATTAGCCCAATCTACAGGTTGTATTTATGAAGGGATTTCATTGTAACTTGGTAGGATGCCTCCGTATAATGCCTAGATGAGAACGTCCCCTTTTGGGCATGATCTGTCAACAGTGATGGCTGCCCAAGCCCGAAACCCAAAAAACTTTTAGCACAGTCACAGGTCATGTTTAATATGGAGGGATTTCATTGTAACTTGGTAGGATGACTCCTTCTGATGTCTAGATGAGAATTTCCCCATATGGGCAAGATCTGCCAACCGTGACGACTGCCCGAGCCCAAAACCCGAAAACCTTTAGCACAGTCTACAGGTCATATTTATTGAGAAATTTCATTGTAACTTGGTGGGTTGACTTCATATAAAGTCTAGATGAGAAAGTCCCCTTTTGGACGTGATTGGGCAACTGTGACGGCTACAAAGACCCGAAGCCCGAAAACCTTTAGCACAGTCTACAGGTTATATTTGTGAGGGGATTTCATTGTAACTTGGTAGGATGACTCCAAATAATGTCAAGATGAGAACGTCCCATTTTGATCGCGATTTATTCAGCCTCGATGGGTGCCCGAGCCCAAAAATCTGTAGCATAGGCAAAAGGTCATATTTATGGAAGGATTTCATTGTAACCTGTTAGGTTGACTCCATATAATGCCTAGATGATGACATCCCCTTTTGGTCGTGATTGGTCAACTGTGATGGCTACAGGTGCCTGAAGCCCGAAAACCTTGAGCACAGTCTACAGGTCATATTTATGAAGGGATTTTATTGTAACTTCGCAGGATCTCTCCAGATGATGCCCAGATGAGATTGTTCCCTTTCGTTGCGATCAGTCAACCGTGATGGCTGTCCGAGCCCGAAGCCTGAAAACATTTAGCACAGTGTACAGGTCATATTTATGAAGGGAATTCATTGGAACTTAGTAGGTTGACTTCATATAATGTCTAGATGAGAACGTCCCCCTTTGGACACGATTGGGGAACTGTGGCGGCTACAGGGGCCCGAAGCCCGAAAACCTTTAGAACATTCTACAGGTAATAATTATGAAGGGATTTCATTGTAGCTTGTTAGGATGACGAAATTGTCCCCTTTGGTTGCGATCATTCAACCATGATGGCTGCCCGAGCCCGAAGCCCGAAAACCTTTAGCACAGTCTACAGGTCATATTTATGAAGGGATGTTATTGTAACTTGGTAGACTGACTTCATATAATGTCTAGATGAGAACGACCCCTTTTGGACACGATTGGAGGACAACTGTGACGGCTACAGAGGCCCGAAGCCCGAAAACCTTTAGAACATTCTACAGGTCATAATTATGAAGGGATTTCATTGTAGCTTGCTAGGATGACTCCAAATAATGTCTAGATGAGAACATCCCCTTTTTGTCGCGATCATTCAGCCTTTATGGCTGCCCGAGCCCAAAGACCTTTAGCATAGTCTATAGGTCATATTTATGGAAGGACTTCATTGTAACTTGTTAGGTTGACTCCATATAATGCCTAGATGATGACATCCTCTTTTGGTCGTGATTGGTCAACTGTGATGGCAACAGGTGCTCGAAGCACGAAAATCTGGAGCACAGTCTACAGGTCATATTTATGAAGGGATTTCATTGTAACATCGTAGGATCACTCCAGATGATGCCCAGATGAGAATGTCCACTTTTGGTTGCGATCATTGAACCATTATGGATGCCCAAGCCCGAAGCCCGAATACCTTTAGCACAGTCTACAGGTTATATTTATGAAGAGATTTCATTGTAAGTTGGTAGGTTTGACTTCATATAATGTCTAGATGAGAACGTCCCCTTTTGGACACGATTGGGCAACTATGACAGGTACAGGGGCCCAAAGCCCGAAAACCTTTAGAACAGTCTACTGGTCACAATTATGAAGGGATTTCATTGTAGCTTGGTAGGATGACTCCAAATAATGTCTAGATGAGAACGCCCCCTTTTGGTCGCGATCATTCAGCCTTGATGGCTGCCCGAGTCCAAAAACATTTAGCATAGTCTACAGGTCGTATTTATGGAAGGATTTCATTGTAACTTGTTAGATTGACTCCATATAATGCCGAGATGATGACACCCCCTTTTGATCGTGATTGGTCAACTTTGATGGCAACAGGTGCCCGAAGCCCTAAAATCTTGAGCACAGTCTAAAGTCATATTTATGAAGGGCTTTCATTGTAACTTCGTAGGATCACTCCAGATGGTGCCCAGATGAGAATGTCCCCCTTTGGTTGCGATCATTCAACCATGATGGCTGCCCGAGCCCAAAGCCCGAAAACCTTTAGCACAGTCTTCAGTTCATATTTATGAAGGGATTTCATTGTAACTTGGTAGGCTGACTTCATATAATGTCTAGATGAGAACAGCCCCTTTTGAACACCACTAGGCAACTGTGGCGGCTACAGGCCCCCGAAAACCTTTAGAACAGTCTACAGGTGATATTTATGAATGGATTTCATTGTACCTTGGTAGGATGACTCCAAATAATATCTAGATGAGAACGTCCCCTTTTGGTCGCGATCATTCAGCCTTGATGGCTGCCCGAGCCCAAAACCCCAAAACCTTTAGCATAGTCTATAGGTCATATTTATGGAAGGATTTCCTTGTAACCTGTTAGTTTGACTCCATATAATACCTAGATGATGACAACCCCTTTTGGTCGGGATTGGTCAACTGTGACGGCTTCAGGGGCCCGAAGCCCGAAAACCTTGAGCACAGTCTACAGGCCATATTTATGAAGGAATTTCATTGTAACTTCGTAGGGTCACTTCAGATGATGCCCCGATGAGAATGTCCCCTTTTGGTTGCGATCATTCAATCATGATGGCTGCCAGAGCCCACAGCCCAAAAACCTTTAGCACAGTCTACAGGTCATATTTATGAAGGGTTTCATTGTAACTTGGTAGGTTGACTTCATATAATGTCTAGATGAGAACGTCCCCTTTGGACGCAATTGGGAAACTGACGGCTACAGGTGCCCGAAGCCCGAAAACCTTTAGGACAGTCTGCAGGCCATATTTATGAAGGGATTTCAATGTAACTTGATAGGATGACTTGTTTTGGAATAATTTCACTGTAACTTGGTAACTTTCGTTAATATACGTTTACTGTGAGGGCCATATACATTAACTATGAGGTCATATTAACCCTCCCCCGCAGCTCTTTAGTACAGTGTACACCTCATATTATTTTTATCAAAAACATTGCATACAGGGAACAGAAATGAACATATTCCCAATTATCACAATTCTTGTCTTATTTCATAATCCTTTCGTAAACCTTGAACATTATCCTTTTCATCAAACACAACACACAAGTTAAGCTACAGTGTCATTGACACTTTCATTCAACTTTCCATTTACGCACAAGGCAGGCACTAGCATATATCCTAGACCCAGAAAAGCTATAAAGACGCGGAAAGGAATTTTCTCTTAAAAGAGGTTATCTACCACTTAAACGAGAGACCAAGTGTAGTGGGGGTGACGCTTTCTGAAGGAGATTTAATGCTTCAGTTCTTCAGTTCAGTTCAATCCCGCGGAAACCCACGGGGTGGCACAACACATACTAGTACCAGGGTTGTGTTTAGAGAGTATTGGTTTGAGGTGTGACCACTCTGAATTTCTGACTGTACCCCCACTGCCGACCATCTGACATTTGATCAAACTATTTGAACGCCCTCACGTTGGGACGAGAATGAGTGTTTTGGTGTGCGGTCCGAAATTCAAGATGGCTGCCGGCGGCCATTTTGTACCGAAATTAGGTACAATCAGTTTTTTTGCACAGAACTTCTATATGGCTCGGGCTAGAGGCCGTATTTGTGAACCGATCTTTACGAAACTTCTTGGGTACCTTCGCTATCACCGTGGGACGAGAACGAGTGTTTGTGGGTGCGGTCCGAAATTCAAGATGGACGCGGCAGCCATTTTGTACCGATTTAGTGCAATCAGTTTTTTGTACAGAACTTTTGTATGAAAGTTCTGATTTGAATAAATTTTTATATGAATGTTTAGTAACATGGAATACATCACATATAGTACGGGTTTTTTCTTGTGCAGAAATTATGCAAATTAAATGAACTTTGATTTATTCAGTGCTACCTATACGCAGTAAGTACACATGTCAATACGACTCGGGCTAGGGGCTGTATTTATGAACCGATCTTCACGAAACTTCTTGGGTACCCTTGTTATCGCATTGGGACGAAAACGAGTGTTTTAGGGTGCGGTCCGATATTTAAGATGGCCGCCGGCTGCCATTTTGTACCGAAATTTGGTACAATCAGTTTTTTGTTCAGAACGTCTATATGAAGGTTCTGATTTGAATAAATTTTGGAATGAATGTTTAGTAACAGGGAATATATTACATATAATACGGGTTATTTTCTTGTGCAGAAATTATGCAAATTAAATGAACTTTGATTTAATAATCGCTACTTATACACGGTAAGTGCACATGTCAATACGACACGGCTAGAGGCTGTATTTATGAACCGATCTTCATGAAACTTCTTGGGTACCTTTGTTATCACCTTGGGACGAAAATGAGTGTTTTGGGTTGCAGTCCGAAATTCAAGATGGCTGCCGGATACCATTTCATACCGAAATTAGGTGCAATCAGTTTTTTGTACAGAACTTCTAGGACTACGTTTGTTATCATCATGAGATGGTAACAAATGCTTTTGGGCTCGACCAAACATTCAAAATGCCTGTCAGCAGTCATATTTATGGAAATTGTGTGTATTCTATTTTTTGTACAGAACCTGTAAATAAGATTTTTTTTATGTCCGTAATGTTTGTTATAAATTTATTGGGTGCCTTTGTTGTCACTGTGGTATGAGAACAAATATTTTTGGGTTCAGTCAGACCCACTTGGGGGCTCAAAAGGGGAGATAATTAAAATTATTTTCCAAAAACTCCAGACAAAATAATGTTTCTTGAATTCAGCATCCCTAGGATGTGTATATTCAAATGTATTGAAGCACAGTTCCGGTGTTAATATTTGGTGTCTTTGGGGAGGATAAATATAATTAGCACAACCCGATTTTCTATTTCCAATGAGAAAAATAAAACCTCCTCATCCGTGGGAACCCTATGAGCTAAAGATAAAATTTTCAAATACTATATTTTAAGAAGGACTGGACAAATATTTATTAATTAGTAGGAATCAACCTTAGAAGGGTTTGAATCAAACAGGCCAAAACAACTGCCAACATTTGGCTTATGGTGCACCATACAAGGATCCCCATTGTAACA
This sequence comes from Pictodentalium vernedei, assembly GCA_031216915.1. Classification (NCBI taxonomy): domain Eukaryota; kingdom Metazoa; phylum Mollusca; class Scaphopoda; order Dentaliida; family Dentaliidae; genus Pictodentalium; species Pictodentalium vernedei. The sequence continues at coordinate 304,356,006 of CM062288.1, forward strand.
TTAACCCCATGGAGATTTCTTTTCTAGTTTAGCATCTGACTGTCACCACATTTACAATACTTTACCTGTACATTTGTTACAGGCTACGGTTAGTATTTATGTATAGACCTTTACAATACTTTACATATACCTTTATTATCAGGTCATTACCTAGATGTGTGTCATTGCTGTATCACATACTATACATGTACATGTCTTACACAAGTTGAGCTACAGTGTCGTTGACACTTTCATTTTCTTACGTATGCCATAGCAGACTTTCAGGTTGTGCTCTCAGCGACATGACAGCAGTTCTATTCAGATTTCAGTTTCCTCATGTTCTAGGTTTCATTCCAAAGATTTTGGTATATGATTTACTGGCCAGAGTAAGGTTGGACAACCCCTTAATGGAGGTGGCAACCGTTACTTATTTCCAATTCCTTATTCGTTATCAACCCATTTTTCCCAGTTCCTTATTCGACATTCGTTATCAACCGATAAAATCGGTTGATAACGAATGCCGATTAAAGAACTGGGAATAAGTAACGGGTGTTACGCCCCAAATCCCTTAACCTCCTTCATTCTGATGTCAAAATACAAAAATTTCAGGAAGCTGTTTTTTCCCATAATGCATCTAGAAATTTAACGAATTCAATCTCGTTTGATAGAGCTCATTGAGCTCTGTCAAACGAGATTGAATTGGTTAAATTTCTAGTTGCATTATGGGAAATTTTTTCTGCCTGAAATTTAGATATTTTGACATGAGTGTGAAGGAGGTTAAGGGATGTGGGGCGTAACACCCGTTACTTATTCCCAGTTCCTTAATCGGCATTCGTTATCAGTACAGTGAACACTTGTGTGAATCAGTCACCATGTAATCAAGCGCTTGATAATTTCTTCCCAGAGTTAACTGCTTCGTAACAACATTGTTAGTGTTTTCTGTCGTTGTGAAATGTCATTGTTGGACAAGCACGATATTTTTTTGATTACATGGTCTTCAAGAAAAAGGCGGGAAGTTCCACCGTTACTGGCGTTATTCCAATAGGCGAAAAATAAGACAAAAATCAATCACCAAATGAATGAACTAAATTTTGTTGAATGAAAATTATCTTTTGACGCTGAACGCGTTCAAGCTCCCCAAGTCGCAGAAACTGTTACCGCAAGTAAGCCAGTTTGTGATTTGAAAGTCTTTGTTGTCGGGTAAATGTGACATTGAACTTATTCAAGTTTCCCATCAGAGAAAGAAAACAGAAAAAAATGTTTGACGAAACCTATCGAGGAAAAACTAAAAAGTGGTTTCTGAATGAAAAAGGTGGGAAAAGGCGTATTGAAAAGGGATAAAAGAAGAAAGTGTCCAAATCGCAGATTCAACAAATGCTATAAATTGAAAACTTAAGATTGTTTCAAAATGAGGAACGAAACGCTCAATAATATGATAAAGATTTTCTTTGAAGAAGTCCAAAATGAATTTGAAAACTGCTACCGACCTGATATTTTATCAAGATCAAATAATCATTGTTGTACTCAATTTTTTTTGTGACAGATAGGTGGCTTCATTATTCGCATGGATTATTACACTTTTGATGGTAAGTACTTTTTTATTTATTAATTTGATTTGCACGGAGTCGCGGTTGCCCAGTGGCTAGCGCATTGGACTTGAGATCGATCTTCACCCGCGTTATCTGCATTGCGTCCTTGGGCAATACATTTCATCCCGATTGCAGCTGTGATCCCAGACAGTGGCATAGCTACGCAGGGACCGATCAGGACTATTTAAAATGCGCTCTAGCCTCGGAGCCTATTTTTTCAATTCATGCGCCAGATTTCAATTTACGGAGTCACACTGCTGTTTGTAACACACACTGCAAGTATGTAATAGCTCTCATCATTTTCATTTAGTACAAAACTATAGCAAACATTAATCTTCACCGTGGTTTCTGATCAAGTCTTGGCTAGCTAATCTTCACTGGGGTTTCTGGTCAAGTCTTGGCTGCCTATTTAGGCAGCCAAGACGTGATCAGAAACCACAGTGAAGATTAATGCTTGGTAATTAAGACTTGAAGTATTAACTTAATCATTCTACAACAATGATAAATGATAATCATACAGAAAATACATGTTAGAGTGTCTCTCTAGATTATCCATCGAAAGCATATCAAAATATGATCTGAGAAGTTACGCGCCAACTGAGAAGCCTATTTCTGAGATTTAAGAGCCAGGTCCTGATGTTTCAGAACCACATACGCACTGGCGCATGCCCAGGTCGGTCCCTGGCTACGGGGTTGCCACCACCTAAAATTCCCCCTACAACATTGGTCCAATGTAACTTTCACACAACATAAGATCCAAAAAATGGTCTCCAATGTAGGGGCTACAAATGCCTCCGATTCGCTCTTAGCGCACTACATTTTGCACAATTTTCTCGGGGAAGGGGGGGGGGGAGTGGTGCGGGGGAGGGGGGCTTATAACCAGGACCCTCTAGACATTGCCGTCTCCTCCCATTTCCCTTCAGGGGGCAACAATTGGAGGGTCCTTGTTAGGTTCCATTCGAGGAAGTGGGAGGAGGGGCAACAACAGGAGGGTCCTTGTTGGGAATAGGGGAGGGCCCGGAACTCCACACAATAGCATTTGAAATCTCCCCCCACCCCCGCAAACATGCTAAGGCGCCCCCTATTATAGAATCCTGGCTCCGCGCCCGGTCCCAAACACGGTGGCGCTGTGAAGTAAAACGTGGGGCACGGGGGCGGTACACTTGCCTTTAATTCACTGCATTGATGCTAACACAACTTCTGCCTGGTTAGAAACTTGGAGATTTCGACAATTAATAACCTTTGCTCGGTGGTTCTCTCTGAGTACTCCGGCTTCTTCCACCCGTAAAACCGCCTGTCGCGACATGACCATGGTCATTGAAAGTGTTGTTGAACCCCAATAAACAAAACAAACATTTGGGGTTTAACGACACTTCCATCAACCAGAGTCTGTTGAGTTGAAATGTTCGACAGGAGCGATATCTGGAGAGAAATACAGAGCAGTGGCGAGTAACTCTCACGCTCTCCAATTTACTAACCCTTTACACAGCGTAATGGCCAAAACCGGTCAGCGCTAGTCAGCGTTATTCTCAAAAATCGCGAATTAATTTTCATTATTTTTTTATTTCTTGTCTCAAGAACATATGTTATGACCCCTCGTTGAAACGAGCTCGTCGAGCTCGTTCCAATGAGGGGTCATAACCTATGTTTTTGAGACAAAAAATGAAAAAAAATAGTTATTCAAGATTTTTTGGGCAAGTGTCGTCTTCTTTTCATGTTAGGTAAAGGGTTAACAGAGGCACGCATGGCTAACATTGGTTGAAGCTAAGATGCTATCCAAGTAAGGTAATTTTGTTCATTTTTGTAATTTCCAACTCTGATAATTTCAAATTAAATATACATTATACATCAAAATGAAGGTTTGTGGTGCATATAACACGAAAAATACATGTATTCTACTCACAGGAGTTAGCGACAACAACGGTTGGCCACTTCCGGTTACGATATATGTCACAGTGCAAAACGTGTAAGTTTATGAGCAGTAAATAGACCAAAATTCAACAAAGTACGGAAAACCTAAACAAAAGTTTGAGGAATAACATGTATATAAACTCACAAAAAGTGCTTAATACAAATTTAAGTGGCTATAAGTTGATATTCTGCCGCCGATAAATGAATAATTTTTTGTTGGAATCGCGTCATGGGGGCCACCATTTTGAGATAAACAACTGACCCCATCGATTCCCATTGTGATTACGCAAACACTTAGACGATGAATACCTTGAAAACAAATAACTAACAATATATTTTAAACATCATTGTTTATTTTTTATTGGGTCATATTTCAAGGTTTGTGATTTTTATATTTCTATTGATCAACGAAACATAGCCTATTTTCGTGCATGGAAAACGTCAACAAATATTCAATAACTCCCAATAACACACGAGCGATGTGATAGATAATTCCATTCCCTACATGGTGAATATATTTATTTCCATTTTGGTTTTCAATTTCATGGTGTTATGGCTCATCAAAAGCAACTACCCTGCCACAGTGGGATACATGGCGATTCGACCCCAGGTAGAATCTGCCCCAAAACGATGCTGCCCTGGAAGATTCGGCCCCACATTTCTAGCTGAAAGGTAGCAGTTTACCACAAGCCTACCAGAGTTAAAAATTTGCGCAACCTGGAGATTAGTCCTGCAAATTTAAGTGTGTAACCCATGTTCGTGTATTTAATCCACAGTCGGGGAGAGGTTCCGTATTGACCAAACACCCTCTGTCAGCATCAATTTCGGGGTTGATGCTGCCACAGTGTACCGTCCTATCGGGTGGGGACGTAAAATGGCTGACCTCTGTGCAGGGAGAGACACACCCTGTGCATGCTAAAGATCTATCTGTGGTAGCCTAGAGGGGAGTTGAAGAGATTCATCCCATAACCCCCTGAATTCATTGCATAATCATCAACCTGTTGAAGGCAGCAATTATATGAAGAAAGAAAGAAAGAATGATACTATTTTAGCATTATGTTAAGATGTACGCAGAGATGACGGAACGGCCCAACTGGTTGTTTGAGACATTCTGCTAGGATGAAATGAGCTTTACATGAGGATTCCTGGGGTGAGATGCCGAAGGCATCTCCTGAAGGCCTGAGGAGGGGTTGGGTACGGGAGGGGGTGTACCCTCCCGTAGATGGGGGGGGGGGGGGGTCTGCACCCCCCCGGAAAATATTTCATATTTCAGCGCTCTAGGAGCGATTTCCAAGCATTTTGTTAGCACCTGAGAGCATTTACAGGCACGCCGATCAGCCAAAATTCTCCCTCATTGTTCACGTCAACCATTTTTTTTTTTGGGGGGGGGGGGCACCAAACTTTTGGGGGCTTGTCCCCAGTCCGCCCATAGCCACGCCCCTGGTAGAGGTTGTGACAAAAACTAATCATGCATGTTTGCAAGGGGATATCCAGACTGGTACAATATAAAATACTCAGGGGACATCGCTATATACACATAACAGCTGATGAAGGAATATCAGGCAGGTGATCTGAAGATACTTCTCTAATACAGGTAATATATATTGCAATATTAACTGTTACCACACTTGACACATCTCAAAGTATGAAATTTTGAGCAAAGAGTAACTGCATGACATCCAAGTGTGGACTTAGTGATTTTGACAGACAAAAAAAGCTGCCGTCCCGACCCAAAAACATGGAATTTTTTTTTCTTTTTTCCAGTTCCCCCCAAAAATGTTGGTTGTAGTTTTAACAGTGTTAGAGCTTTCCTAAAATACGTACATTGGTTAGTTTTCTGGAAAAAATGCAAAAACTTGTGTTGTCGCTACAGGAGTAGTAGTGTATGTACCCGAACGTGCCCCATTACCCGGACTTTTGGGGGAGCAGCTAGTGTTAAATTCCCACAGGAAGCAACTTTGGGGGAGCAACTTTGGGGGAGCAAAAGTACGGCTCCTTGCAGCTAGATCTGCCAAATGGTGTAGGTACTGTATATATAGTATGCTATGGCATCTATAGTGATATATGTACGCATGGGACTATAGGTATATATTATGGGTAAGTGGTGGAATGATGAAGGGAAAATTGGGCGGGGGGGGGGGGGGGGTAATGCATGGTCGGCCAGTGCGGTATTGCGAGATAGTCCTTGGTGATTTAGATTGGCAGTATAGGATGAGAATGATCTGTTAGCCTATTACCCCCTAAGTACTATTAACCTACCGAATCCTTTGTATTATCTTATGGCTGGTATTGGTAGTTTAGTGTTAGGTCGGGCAGTATTATAATCGTTTGTTTTGAAGGGGGGGGGGGGGGGTAGGATGCATTGTTTATACCCCTGTAGGTCCAGTCCTCGATTTTATTAACCAGCCGATTGCTTTGTACTATTCAATGACTGGTATAGGGAGTACGTTATGGCAGGTCAAGTGGTATTGTGGAGTGGGGGTGGGGGTAATGCCTGGTAGTATAGAACAGCGGTATAGTATGGACGATATATACCTCTGTGGGCCCCTGTAGGCCCCATGTTAGCCCTTAGTACTATTAATCCGCCTGGTGCTTCATGTTATCCTATGATTGGTATAGGTAGCATGCAATGCTAGGCATAGGGGTATTGTGGGTAGGGGTACTGCCTGGTAGTTTAGAACGGTACTATATTTTGGGCGGTATATACACCTATAGGCCCCCTGTTAGTGCTTGGTACTATTAACCAACCGATTGCTTTGTTTTATTATATGGCTGGTATACGTAGTACGTTATGGTAGATCTAGTGATTTTTTTTTTTTTTGGGGGGGGGGGTAATGCCTGGCAGTATAGAACGGTAGTATAGCATAGGCTGTACATATCCTTGTAGGTCTCTTGCTGGCCCTTGGTACTACCAGGTGCTTCATCTTATTGAGCGGTATTCTGGGGTGGGGTAAGTGCCTGATAATACAGGACGGCAGCAGAGTATGGTTGGTATATTCCCCTGTAGGTCCCATCCTAACCGTTGATAGTATTAACCTACCAAATGCTTTGTATCATCCTGTTACTGGTAAGGTGGTACGTAATACCATTAGTTCCTACCCTATTCCGAGTACTCTTGTTGTTTCATTT